>JAFEMH010005490.1:0-161455 GCA_022495995.1 Adenophora triphylla var. japonica | reverse complement strand
TGGAGTCATCGACCTCCGAACTCAAAATCTCATCATGAAAGCAGGTTTATTCCTAAAGCGTGCCCTTTTTCAATGTTTTGGGCCAATAAAAACGGCGTGGCGACTCTACAATTGCGAAAACAACTTGGCCCGAGACACACTCCAACCATCGCTAAAGCGGAATAAAGCCGAGATGCCGGGGCGCTAACGCGGTTTGTCTCTCGGATCAGGGCTGAAACATTCCCGAACAGCGACACACGAATGCGAGATACGCGGGCCCCTCCCCGCAACTCTAGGAGCCGGATCCAGGGTAATTTTATTAACATCGGATGAACATTTCACCTTGGATAGTAAACGAGGTGATTTATTTCTTTACTTGAGGAGGCCAAGCGGGATATGCAGACCTTCACAGGAAGTAAATGTTTTTATCTATTACAATGGTGTGTTCTCGTTCAAGGAGGTATCCACGCAGAAGAAGAAATCAATGATAGAAGTTCTTCTGGTAAGCCTTGTAGGTAAATGGAGATTGGAAATAAAGCTATTTAATTTAAGTGTTTAATAATTATTTATGTTTCGAAAATAATGCAAATGAACCCATTCAACGTAAGTGTTTTAAGCATTACATATGTTAGGGAAAATAATGCGTTACGGGGGATGGTTTTTGGAGTGACATTTGGAGAGGAAAGATTGGAAGCCAGAGCTTGAGCTATAGGATTATTTGTCCAGATTATGCATCCTTTGTTTGAAGTGCCAAGACTGCTAGACAAATTATTATATGAATATTCTACTACTAAAATATCATTATGTTCCCAAATATAAATAATAATGAATAACCATATGGTAAGAGAACTAAAAGAGCCCTTAATTATTGTTTACAAAATACCAATCACCACAGCCAAGTTCTTAAATGTCAAGGAGAGGCTATGGTCAACATCTCATTTATTTGACTACTAGAACACTAGAATTGATCAAGTAGAATTATGTATATAAATCGTCGGAGTTGAGAAATTTCTAATCCGCAACCGAGCGAGGATAGTCAAGTATAAAGCAATGACGAGGTTTGGCGGAGTTCATTCTTACATCCACCTAATAGTTCTTACCCTTCTTCTTTTACATCCAAAGCATTTCTATCCAGCTATCAGGTATAAAATGGAGTTACGGTTGATTCCAGAAACCATAAGAGAAGAGCTTAGTTACTTCCAAAGCCCAAAACCAAAATCCACAGCACCAGCATGCGGTTTGCCTCCGGGTTTGGCCAAAACTTTGCATCAATCAACGATCACAGAACCCTCCTTTCCAGTTTGTTGACCTTCGTCGATTGATGTAAGAGAAATATCCTCCCATCAAAGGCTCTGGGTTTAACTCGAAGATGTCATTCAATTTTTAGACATCCAAGTGACATGAGATTGAATACAACTCTATGAGACTATGGTAGGGTTTCTTCCCTTTGGAAACTTTTTTTGATTTTGCTAAAATTCCCGATGCACGGGGAGTAATTAAGCAGCGAAGACTACTTTGAGCATATTTGCTTTCTGTAAGTGGAGCTCTAGAAATGTAGGTGTGAATGTGTGTGATACCCAGGCGTGCCTTGTTTACCTTCTCCCTCATTCTCTCCACTTTCTCTCATTTTCTGTCGGCGCTACATAAACGCCGGTGCTCAATCCTAACTTTAGAAAACCAAAAATCTTCAAAGCAATTGGCTCTTAGCTTCATCGAGTGATGTAATTTCTCGCTAAGAACTAAACTCGAGATCCTAAGCACATGTACCTTAGATATATAAATATTGAGTACACATTGAGAGGTGAAGCGATTTATTTATAAATACCATAAGATGAACATTTCGGGCGGATGGTAAGCTGGTGATTTATTTGTTGCGGGAGTCCAAGAAGGTTGTGCGGAACACTCCTGGAGCGTAAATGTTTTTATATATTGACCATGTTGTGTTCTCAAAAGAAGGTGTCAACGAAGAAGACAAATCAATGATAGAAGTTATTGTGGTAAGCCTTGTAGGTAAAAGTAGGCTGGAAATGGCAGTCCATTGAATTAAAGTGTATAATCTGTGTTATATATTTGGAAAATAATGCAAATGAACCCATTCACTTTTAAGTGTATAAGTAATGCACTTATGTTAGGATAATAATGAATTACGGGGGATGGTTTTTGGAGTGACATTTGGAGAGGAAAGAGTGGAAAGCCATAGCTTGAGCTACTGCTCACGTAAACTCTCATACTATCTCTCACCCATGAGTATATGGTTTTTGATATTCTTGAAGTGACGGGAGAAGATGATGTTGCGGCGTTGAAGCATAGCAAGCATGATGAAAGGGCGTACGCATTGAATATTGTGGACCTACTTTTTGGTTCATACGGACAATGAACAACCAAATCCATTTGAAGTGAACCAAGGGACTTCTTTGGTGGAACAACATGTGCGGTTCTTCCTAGGTAAGTTTGAAATAATGGTTGAGTTTATGACTTAAATAGTGGGACTATAAGCTCCGGAAGAAGGATTTCGGCCATTGCCGATATTTGAGAATATATGGAACTCGGGGCTATAGCTTTTGGAGACGTTAGATGGGAAGGCGATGGTGAAATGGAAAGGGCTAATAGTTTGAACAAAGAGTTAGGGGAAAGTCACTCCCCATTTTCTTTGATAGGCCCTTGTTTCCTTTTCGAGGCAGCTCTCTCATGTGCGAAAATGGATTTCGTTTTAATCTCTTGTTATTGCTTTGTTTGGATTTTTATGGAAATATTCTTGTTTTGAGTTATTTTTTTGAGCGGGCGTCGGATGTTAGCTAATGATCGATCGGGTGCACTTGCCAAATTACGAAGTATGCGATACATTTAAGAGTTAGAACCTGAGGTTCAGCCTTGCGAGGTGAAGCAACGACATTGTACGCACACCTTACATAATCGCGAGATAATTTTTCATAAAGTTGTTTATACTCATTTTGAGTTTTAAATTCTTAGCTTGCATGTGAATGTTTTTTTCGTGTTTCTTTGGCCCAGAGAGATGAAGTGGACTTTCTAGCCAAAATTATGGACATGCTTGATGCAGGCTCTTGCATGAAGAAGAATCTCAATGAGCGAGAAGAATTATATTTTAGGTTCCATTGATGGAGGGGTTAGTTTATAATACACGGAGTATTATGTTGTTGCTTGAGTGTTTGATTACTAAGCCAAGGGTACATATCGCGGAAGGTACTGTAGTTGCGATCTTGTATTTGTTTTTTTGAGTTTATGTTTTTGAAAAAGAATAAATGATGGAGAAAATAAACACATTTTAGTTAAGAAATTATAAATAAGACTATAATTTGGACAAGTAAAACCTAAAGTTATTATGTTTTATATTTTGGTGACGGAGGGGTGTTGTTGTTCGGCCCAGAGTTATCTACATGGATGTTTTTTAGCATTGTTGTACCCTTGATGTACTGTTAGCACCCTATTTTTTAATAATCTACGGGCAAGTGGTTTTATGTCTATTTGTAAGATGTTTGTCTGGTGTTTTCAAAGGTGAAGCATAATCTTATGATATGATTTATTGATAGAGTGTTGTGTTATTTTTTGCGGCTATTTGTAAGACGTTACATTTGTGGCTTCCAAGTACAAAAGTGACTTGTACGCCATACCGAGAGATGCTTTACGGTTGGATATGTCACATGAATTAGGATTTAGGAGGGATTCTCCCTTAAAAATAAAGGGTGGTAGGAGATCCCTATACGGTTGGAAATACGAAGGTACAGCTATACCTTTTTTATTAGCTTACACATATCTAGTTCCACATCTATTCTTTGCCTTATTTTTATCTAGTGGTATATGTAATTCACAAATGGCTTGTTTTGAAGCGGAACGAAACAATCTTGGAAGAATAAAGGCCGCATAGAAAGAAGACCAAAATGTCTAGTTTTTGTCGCAAAAGTATTGTAATAAAAAATATGTAAATTAATAACAATTATGTAAATTAGATCTAGCATATGTAAGATAAGTGTACGGCACAATAATGGACGAAAATGAAAAAGTAGCGAGGACATGAATTTAGATGATGGAAGCGGGAGAAGAATACATCAGTTTTGGAACAAGACAAATATAAGGTACACACTTATTCTTTTTCTACATTGCATTAAATATAATTTACAATCGTATATATCAAAAATAACATAAAGGTAACAAACGAATAAATTAAAATTAGAATTGATATTTACTTAGGAGGAAAGTAGCTCACATGCCCAGAACCACTTGAAACTTTCGGATACGTTTTCTTCCCTCGGCACGATGATTTTGTCAATTCCATGGTTGCAGATTTTTTCCGCAAATAGGCTAGAAATATTAAGAAATGGGTATAATTTGAAGTATGAAGAAGTGTGTTTGTGTGAAAATTTTTTAAAACAATGGGGATAATTTGAAATCCATCTTAGTTTGAATTTCAAAACTTAGTTTTCTTGAGAAGCGTGGTAGAAAGTGCATCTTCCCTCTCTTTTGATACGGAAAATGACAACATAATTCCAAGTCAAGTTGTGGAGAGAGATAACTTGCTTAAAAAAAATGCACAATTCTATTATTTAAATTTTCTTTTTAATACACTTCATTTGTTGTAATATTTATTATAAATATAAATTTCAATAAAATGTTTGGACGTCATAATTTGGAAAGATAGCTATATTTTGTCGGAAACAATAAGTACTACTATTATGTTACATTTATTTATACTCAAAAACTAATAATCCGTAAATGATATCATATAATTTTTTAAAAATATTATATTGTTATAAATATTTATAAGTAAATTACCTATTTGTGGATAGTCAGGCAAGTTTTATTTTCAAATATATATGATATTCCAAATGAGAAGTTGAATTTGTGTCCCTACATGTAATACATGTGGTAAATTAAAACACACATCAACAATTATACACACAATCAATATGAAACACACTTCTTCATTAGTAAATATTTTTAAAATGATTCAATGTCATAATTTGGAAAGACAGCTATATTTTCTCGGAATCAATAAGTTATACTACTATTAAGTTATATTTATTTATACCCTAAATTTAATTACCCCTAAATAATATTAATTTTAAAAAAATATTCTATTGTTATAAATATTTGTAAGAAAATTATCTATTTTTAACTGACCTTTATTTTCAATTATATATGATATTGCAAATGAGAAGTTGAATTTGTGTCCGCACCTTTCATACATGTGGTAAAGTTAAACACTCATCAACAATTTAACAGACAAGAAATATGGAACACACTTCTTCATAACTTAAAATTTTTACAGACCCTTCCTCTCATTGACTATAAGGAGGTTACATACTACAAAGGAGAATATATACATATATAAAAGATCTCCATGTCAAAGGGGAACTAACATAAGCTATTACACAAAGGATAAACCTACTTGGCACATTTTACTTCAACTACTCCTTCACAGAATGGCCAGGGAAATAACAAAAGGTTGACATTCTATGTACTTGAGCAAAAACAACCACCTTTCCCATAAACAACAACTACACAGTCTCTGTTTTAGCACGTGTGGCCTCTTTCTCTTCTTCATTTCCAGAAAACTCATTCATCAAATTACGTTTTACACCAACACAAATAACCGTAGGAGTTGATTTCACTTTCGCATGCTTCACTGGAGCCAAAACATTGTCTCCTTCATCTTTCTCATTAAGGTCCACATTAGATACAAAGTTAATGTTACAGAAAAGATTTATAACATGCATATATGAAGTGAACTTCATGACTGGAAAAGGTCCAAGGTTAATACCAGTTGAGAAATCCTTCACATTAACCTTGAACAAAGCTTTTAAACCAATGATCCTTGAAATTGCTTTTGGAATAGGCTGTGTCATATGTATATAAGACACAACATTAGAAACATAATGTGTGACTAATATATTCTGTATATGAAAATATGCTAAAAAAAAATGAATTATACCTCGCCATTTGAAGTAGCTTGCAACTCTCTAGCAATTTTGCCAATAAGATTGACACACTCTTTGTCCCACAAAATAAGGGAAGCAATACCCCAATTGTCAGCAACACGAACCAAAATCCTGTACCTAAGGCTTCCAACGGGATCAGTCAAGTCGCATTGAACACAATAAAAGGTGGTTCCAGCTTGTGCCATTTTTTTGCAACACTTTTTGCATGAAACATAGAACCAATCAAACATTGGTTCTATGGCAACAACTTGACAAAACACCCATAATTGATCAATCTGAAAAGAAATTGGAATTGTTGGTTAAGTAAATCAATTTTAAATAACAACAAAACCTCTGTTAAACAAATTATAATGCATACCTCTTGCACCCGAATCAAGCGGTTTAATGGAAGAATTTTGTCCCTAGACATGGCGAGTTCTTCTGGAATAGTAATGGTAGACAGGTTGAAGATAGTTGTGACTGAAATTTCCACATTACCTTCTTGTACCAGGCTGGGAAAAAAGTTGTGAGATTAAAATAACCATGATTAATATATAGATAGAATAGAGAGACAAGGAGATATTACTCACCCACTATGAAAGTCTTCAATTTCTTGAACATTATCATCCAAAATAACCTTTGACACCTTAAAAGTGTTTGACAAACGAACTTCACCTCGAAAATTTTTAACTCGGCACATTTGCAATATCACCATGATTGGTCATTTATGTTGCTCAACATGATTTAGGAGCTGCTCAGCATATTCAGCCCAAAGGGTGCAAGGAATAACATTGCCCCTACAAATTTATATATAATGTAAACCATATGGCTGACTGCTGTAGAAGAAAAAAAAAGGAATTATAAACTTAAACCAACTTACTGTAAGTTCTTAAGGGTGATATCGACCATAGTTGTTTCTCTGCCTTGAACCTCCCGAGTTTGCTTAGTACTTCGGTTGGAAAGTCTCCCAATAACATCTGCGAAATATATGTTTGGATTAAGAGAAATGAAAGAATATTTTGAGTCATAAAATGAAAGAACCTTAAGAGGAAATAGAACATAACAAAGGTGTTACCAATTAGGGAGTCCTCATCCAAATTTTCCCACAAGCAGAGGTTGTCATACATCTTGAAAGCAAAAACATTACGTGGGAAATTAGGATCAAACACTTCCACAACTGTAGTCTTTGGAATGAAAACCATCTTATATTCTGAATTTGTAGTCTTTAACTTCAAATTATTGTTCACAAGGACAAAGTTCTTGATAGCGAAAATGTGTTCCTCCTTTAATATGTTGCTAAATCGATAGATGAAAGCCTCTTAATTGAAGCATGGATTCTTTGACCCTGAATTTATCACATAAAGGAACTAAGTTTCATAAAATTAAATATAAGTAATATGGAAAATTCTGCAATCTATATTTGAACTTGTAAAAGAGATGAGGAGAAGAAAATACTTACTTCTGCATCATGAAGAACGCACTCTAGGCTGTACACATTGTTAGTGTCTTCACCAACATGAAGCTTGTAGCAGCGAATCAACCAAAGCTTAACAGCCTGATTTACATTAGAAGGATCGAGCTCACGGAGGAACTTGAAAAGTGGAGGCATTTTTGTGAACAAACAGGAAGTATTTAATAAGCATATGTTTTATTATAAAATATAATAGTATATATAGAGACTGACGAATGAGAATGTGATATTTGAAATTGAATTCAAATTTGAAATTTAAAACTAACCGCGAAGAAGAAATACCAACCCAAGGAATGTTTGAGCTAAAATGAAGAATTGAAGAACTACAGTTTCTAATAAATTATTTTCCAACTGAAGAAGAAGTAGAACAATTGTTAATAGTTAAATTTGCATGGAAGACACCTGTACAATTCAACTTTTCATCCATCTAATATAAAACACATATCAAGAATTGAATAATTTTTTTTTGGATTTTCAGCTTCACATTCACATGGGAATTGACATTACAGTCCATGTTTATTTCTCAAGAGACGGTTGGAACAGAAGGGAATCCGCTCCTCTGAACAATCCGGCCGCAATTCGTGTTGAATCCGGCCGCAAATCGTGTTGAATCCGGCCGCAATTCGGCAAGTCAATTAGTTACGCGAGCGCCCTAGTCTTCTCCGCGCGATCGCCCAGAGTAACTGGAGGATTGGCGCTGCCAATCCTCCATTCAGCGCGCGGTGGCTCAGGCAAGGTTGCTGTCTATGGTCCGTAATGCCCTTCCTTGGCCTGCGACGTATTTCTCTTGCCCAGCTCCAGCGGTCAAACCCAATTATCAAGAAGCATCCTTTATTTTCCATGTACTTGCAGTTTAGCCCTTTGACTGTATGATATAAATTTCTTCCCCAAATATGAATAATTGCAATTTAGTCCTTCAACTACCAAATGAATCTTGTAACAGTTTATTTAATTTAATAGAAAATATGTATTTTGAAATTCTCTATTATATACCCCACCCCTTTTATTTTATTTTATTTTTTATATTTGGTTTTAATGAAATTATTAATATTATTTTAATTTATAATAAAACAAAATACTTCTCACTTAATCAATTTTCACTACATAGGAATTGAAAAATGAGGACAGGATAAGAAAGAAATATATATTTTAAAAAGATAGTATTTTATTTAGTGCCAAATCAAATGAAATAACTCTCTATTTTAAAGAAATGTTTTGGTGAATTTAGGTGAATTTATTAGTAAGGAATATACATTTCTCTATATATAATTCTGTAGTATTTTATCATTAAAAAAAGTAAATAAAACACACGATCATGTTAATCACATCATACGAAATAAGTTATTGATATTAGTAAAAAAAGCTGAAGATTTGAAATCTAGTTAAAAAAAAGGTGATATTTTATTTCTTTTGGATAAAGAGATTTTTTTTAAAAAAAACAAAAGATTTTTTCATACAAAAAGATAATACATTTATCGAATAAAAATTAATATCATTCTTTTTAAAAATTAGTAATACTTTATTTACTATGTTTCAAATTTTTAATTAAAAAAAAATGAAATAAATTGTTTGAAGAGAAACAAAAATTATGAATTTTGGTGTTAAAAAAAGTATAAAAACATTAATTTATTATAAAATAATTGAGGGTTAAGAGAGTGGATGTTAAAAAATTGACAATTAAGCCAACAAATAAAAGGGCGACACGGGGGAAAATGCAAAAAAAAAAAAACGCTGCATAACCGAACCATTGCCGACGCGTGAAGTACACGCGACAGAGAAATGTTGTAATTGCACTTCCACAGACGGACGACACATGTTCAATGTTAAAAAAAAAATCCGACTACATTCACGCGCCTATTTAGGCCCGTGTAATTTACGGCTATCATAATTTTAACCAATAAAAAAGTAAGAAACAAAATAAATCATTGACTATCAACTTTATTATGGTAATTGTTCTTAAAAGTAATTTATTTCATTTCACAAAAATTGAGATTATAACTCATTTAGTTACTTTATATTTTATTATAAATTGCCCTTCACTAAACGGGAGACATGTGTCCAAATTAAGAAAAAAATAATACAATCCCCTAGTATATACTCGTCGTATTCAACCCAATCATAGCCTGCAACGAAGCTTCCGGGACGAATTATTTGAAGTTTTGGCCACAGTGTGAAATGCATATCGTGAAAGCCTGGGACCCCCGAAGCCAGAAAGTGTCGCCGCTGTACACAGAGTGCAATGTATTAATGACGAGGGACATCTTTCCCAATATTCGTCTTTATAAATACACAAGTTGTTGAGACATATAGAAAAATAGACACTTTTGTAATACTTTATTTAAAGTGCTTCAAAAATGTTTATTAAAAAAAAGTAAATAAATTATGCTATGTATCGAACTAAAATAAACTCAATAACCATGTTACTTCATCCCATTTATTAAATAGAAAGTCAAACTCACTGTCATCACACTCCGCCCTACATATATATAGATATAGATTATTATTATAGTAAATAACCATATATACTTTATATATACACAAAGATTTTGTTTATACATATTCAACACCATTCCAACTTATCATTCTATACCCCATCAATTTTATTTTATTTTACATTCATTATTTTTTTATTAGTCAAATAATTATTATAATTATAATAAAAAAATATTTCACACTTAATTAATTTTCTCTAAAAAGCAATAGAAAAATTAATATCATTGTTTTAAAAATTTAGTAATACTTTATTTACTATATTTCAAAGTTTTTTTTTAAAAGAAGTAAATAAATTGTTTGAAGTGAAACAAACATTATGAGGTTTGGTGGCAAAAAAAGTTTTAAAAAATTAATTTATTATAAAATAATTGAGGGTTAAGAAAGTGGATGTTAAATAAATCGATAATTCATCCAAATTCCGATAAAAAGGGCGACACGTGTCAAAATTCCAAAAAAAAGAAAAAATCCCGCATAAATGAACTGTTGTCAACACGTGAAGTACACGGGACAGAGAAATGCTGTAATTGCACTTCCACCGACGGAAGAGACGGGTTAAAGGTGTTAAAAAAAACAAAGACCCTACTACATTCACGCGCCTATTTAAACCCGTGTAATTTACGGCTATCATAATTTTAACCAATAAGAAAATAAGAAACAAATTAAATAATTTACAATCCACTTTATTTGTAATTGCACTTCCACACGTGAAGTACACGGGACAGAGAAATGTTGTAATTGCACTTCCACAGACGGACGAGACTTGTTCAATGTGTTAAAAAAAAACAAATACCCTACTACATTCACGCGCCTATTTAGGCCCGTAAAATTTACGGCTATCATAATTTTAACCAATAAGAAAATAACAAACAAAATAAATCATTGACTATCCAATTTATTTGGGTAATTGTTCTTAAAAGTAATTTATTTCATTTCATGAAAATTGAGATTATAACTCATTTAGTAACTTGATATTTTGTTCTAAAATGCCCTTCACTGAACAGGAGACATGTGTCCAAATTTAAAAAAAAAATAAAACAATCGCCTAGTATATACTCGCCGTATTCAACCCAATCACAGCCAGCCACGGGGCTTCCAGGACGAATAATTTGCAGTTTTGCCACGGTGTGAAACGCATATCGTGAAAGCCTGGGACCCCCGAAGCCAGAAAGTGTCGCCGGTGTACACAGAGTGCAATGTATTACTGATGATGGACATCTTTCCCAATACTCGTCTTTATAAATACACAATTTGTTGAGACATATAGGAAAATCGACACTTGTATAATACTTTATTTACAGTGCTTCAAAGATGTTTTTTTTAAAAAATTAAATAAATTATTCTATGTATTGAACTAAAATAAACTCAATAACCATATTACTTCATCCCATTTATTATATAAAAAGTCAAACTCACTGTCATCACACTCCGCCCTACATATATATTGATTTAGATTATTATTATTATAGTAAATAACCATATATACTTTATATATACACAATGATTTTGTTTATACATATTCAACACCATTCCAACTTATCATCCTATACCCCATCAATTTTATTTTATTTTATTTTACATTCATTATTTTTTTTATTAGTAAAATTATTATTATTATTTATAATAAAAAAAATATTTCAAAGTTAATTAATTTTCATTAAAAAGAAATAGAAAAATTAATCTCATTCTTTTTAAAATTTAGTAATAATTTATTTACTATGTTTCAAAGTTTTTTTTTTAAAAGTAAATAAATTGTTTGAAGAGAAAAAAAAAATTATGAAGTTTGGTGTTAAAAAAAATTTTAAAAAAATCAATTTATTATAAAATAATTGAGGGTTAAGAAATTGGATGTAAAAAAAAAAGCGATAATTCATCCAGCCGATAAAAGGCCGGCACGTGTCAAAATTCCAAAAAAAAAAAAAAAAAAAAAAAAAACCCTGCATAACCGAACCGTTGTCGACGCGTGAAGTACATGGGAGCGAGAAATGTTGTAATTGCACTTCCACCGACGGAAGAGACGTGTTAAATGTGTTAAAAAAAAAACAAAGACCCTACTACATTCACGCGCCTATTTAAGCTCGTGTAATTTACGGCTATCATAATTTTAACCAACAAGAAAATAAGAAACAAATTAAATAATTTACAATCCACTTTATTTGGGTAATTTTTCTTAAAAGTAATGTATTTCATTTCACAAAAATTGAGATTATAACTCATTTAGTAACTTGATATTTTGTTCTAAAATGCCCTTCACTGAACGGGAGACATGTGTCCAAATTTTAAAAAAAAATAAAACAATCGCCTAGTATATACTCGTCGTATTCAACCCAATCACAGCCAGCCACGTGGCTTCCAGGAGAATAATTTGCAGTTTTGCCACGGAGTGAAACGCATATCGTGAAAGCATGGGAACCCCGAAGCCAGAAAGTGTCGCCGATGTACACAGAGCGGATGTATTAATGATGATGTACATCTTTCCCAATATTCGTCTTTATAAATATACAATTTGTTGAGACATATAGAAAAATCGACACTTTAATAATACTTTATTTACAGTGATTCAAAGATTTTTTTAAAAAAAATTAAATAAATTATTCTATGTATCGAACTAAAATAAATTCAATAACCATATTACTCCATCCCACTTATTAAATAGAAAGTCAAACTCACTTTCATCACTCTCCGCGCTACATATATATAGATATATATTATTATTATAGTAAATAACCATATAAACTTTATATATACAAAATGATTTTGTTTATACATATGCAACACCGTTCCAACTTATCATCCCATACCCCATCCCATATATTTTATTTTATATTCTATATTTATTTATTAGTAAAATTATTATTAATATTTTTTTTGTAAATAACCATATATACTTTATAAATTCACAATGATTTTGTTTATACATATTCAACAACATTTCAACTTATCATCCTATATCACATCAATTTTATTTTATTTTATATTCATTATTTTTTTATCAGTAAAATTATTATTATAATTTATAATAAAAAAAATATTTCACAATTAATTAATTTTCACTAAAAAGAAATAGAAAACTTAGTAAAGGATAATAAAGAAATTTATATTTAAAAAAGAGAAAAAAAATTTCTATGTCCAAATAAAATGAAAGAAGTATCTAATTAAAGAGGAAAAAAATTAGAAATTTTGGTAAAAAAAAAAAAAAAGGAAAAAAATTATTTTAATATATAATAATTGAGGTTAAAGAAAGAGGATTAAAATAATTTTTTTGAAAACCAGCGACGAATAGTATTTCGCCACGTGTGCAAGGAAAAAATTTTAAAGAAGAAGGGGAAAAATGTTAGATTAACGCGGCGTGTACGACGTGTGGGAGACACGCGCCATGGAAATGACGCAAATACCCTTGATTACACGGACAACACGTGTCCAATTAGTTATAAAAGAAATAAAAATGTTGGGCCAAATAGAGCCTTCCACGTGTATTTTGGGCCTTGTTTATTGCACATATGCCACCACATGAAAAGACCAAATTGCCCCTTAATGTTAAATGATTTACCAAAACTTGTTATTATATATAGATAGATATTGTTTGCATAGGCACTATTTAAATTTAAGGGCTCGTTTGGTACATTAAAATTTAGAAAGCGAAATAGAAATGTGTAATAAGGGTATTGAGTATTTGTTTCATAAATACTTCCTTCGTTTCTTTCGAAAAGGTAATTGATGCCGCAGGAAATGTGCTTATCAATCTTCGTCCACGTGGCAGAACCAATCACTTGACTCCTTGACCTGAAATCAGAACCCACGACTAGCTGGAATGGTCTCCGGCTTAGACCCTCGGGCGTGAGAGTAAGTATGATATTTCGGAGAGCAAATATTATAAATGAACAGAGATATTCAAATGACAAAATTGCAGTTACCCCAAAACCGTTGTAGTGATTATGTATTTATAGCTACTTTGATGAGGGTGGTACTTTTGGTAGGACTACATGGATCCCGTAATTTGTGGGGCAGTTACGTGTCTGGAGATCGTGTCCTTGAGTGGCTCCTGATTTGTAGGAAACCAGTTATGGAAAGGGTAGCACGTGCATCTGGACCCAACAGGTCGACACTTGCTTAGTAGGTCGAGGTCGCCTTTTGGGATTAGGTCGACCTAACTGATGGGTAGGGCTGGACCGTACCTGGAATAGAATCTGGATCGTAGAGTCGGACCAAGCTAGGTCGGGACCTCATAGGTCGGACAATGAGCTTAGGTAGACTGATCCTATTGATGGGCCTTGGGCCTAGTTATAGTTGGACCTAGCCCACTGAGAATGTGGTGGCCATAGTAGATAAACGATTGGGCTTTACTCGCTGGGTCTAGCTCGTCACTTTTAGTCTGCTCAGTGGCCCCCAACTTTCTGAATTGACTTCGTCGACCAGGAAGTTAAAGATATTCTGATGAAGCTTACAATAACTCGCAGGTCGATGCTTGAGTTGAGATTTACCCGACTGATGGTGATGTGGCTCAATCCTGATCATTGACTGTTGAACGGTTGGATCGTTGGGAGCGCCATATTTTGCAATCATTACTGTTTTGACGTTTGAGAACTGCCTTGGGAACTGTTTTCCACATTTAATTAGGAAAATAACATTGAATTTTACCTTTTCCTTCTCAATCTCAGAAAATATAAATACTCAAATCCTTTTCCTTTTCAATCTTTTACTCTCTTCGAACTTTTGCATAACTCCTGCGAAGGTAGCGAAATGGCAACTGATTTAAATCGAGCTTTCGTCTCCTACAGTAACCCCTCTTCATTCAGATTGATTAAGGTATTCCTCTTACCTCTTAGCATTAGGGCTTAATTTCTGCATATTCTTTGATTTCGCCATGGCTAGGACCTTCAGTACTGAACCTGGAGCTTGGTATGGCTACTGTAACGTCAATCGTAGAGTTTATAAACACTTGGATGGGGTATGGAGAGAGATGACGGTGGGCGAATGTTCCCCAATTTTGACCCGGTGGGGCTTGCGTTTTACTGAACTAGGTTTGCCTGTAGGAGAAACTCTAGGTGCCTTAGAATCAAACGACCCAAGAATTGTGTCTTTTAATCTTTTCCACGAACTTCTCGACCACATAGATGTGTTCTACGTCCAAGGTTCCAACAAACCCTCTTTTCTTAGGAATAGAACAGGATTTCTGGGGGAATCTAGGTCGCCCCTTAGTACGTCTGTTAGATCCATTGAAACTGCGTATAGGACTGATTCCCTTGTTTCCTCTTCTTATACAGATATGGCGACTCAAGGGGGAGCTTCAGCCTCGACCTCCTCAAGCCCTCGCATTGTTAACGCCTTCGATTCCTCTGTTGTGCCTGGGAGGAATGAAAGGGGCTATGTGGCTCCTAGGCCACATAGAGGGAAGCAAAACTTTCCATCTCGGTTTGAAATGATTTACAACTTCTGTGAGGTGGACAAGGAAGATTTTGACATAGCTATTTATAGCAAGAAGGATTTCATGGCCCAGTTCGGTGGGACTTATATGGAGGATCCTACCAGAGTTGCCTTTTTCTATGGCCAATTTGAGGCTGGCCTGAGATTGCCCTTGGATCCATTCATTAATGAGTTCTTGGAGTGCATGAATGCCCTACCCCTCCAGCTGGGAGCCAATACTTGCAAAGTTTTGGTCTGTTTTGCTATGGTGTGTCGCTTTCTGGGGTATGAGCCCTGCATGAGGGTCTTTAGGGAGTTATTTAGTGTTAAATTTGATAAGGTCGACTTAGGGATCAGCACACTCTCCAAGCCAAATTCCCCTAAGTTATTCATCAACCTCCCTAGCAAAGCGAGTGGCTGGAATTCCCATGTAGTAGTGGTGGAGAGCAGGTTATGATGGGAGTTCCCTTTACCCAGTGCTGGCTCCAAGGTAGTGAGAGAGGAGGACCATTGGGAGCACTACTGACATGTAGACTTGTATAAGAGGTTAGTCGAGCTGGATGATAAGGGAAGGGACCCATCAGCTCGGAGGTTTTAGGAACTACCAAGAACAACTACATCCAGGCTGGGATGATGCTTGGAGATGCGGATGTAGTGCCTCTGTGTAGACACCCCATTCTGAACTCATAATTACATGATTACACTACTCTTCATCTCTCTTTTATTTTTTGATGAAAGCATATCAGTTTCGTCATGTTTCGTTAAGTTTCTAACTAACCTCGTTAGTTTTGGACCTAACTGACTAACGGAACAATTGAAGAGGACAAAATAGTCATCAGACTAGTTATCTCGCACGAGATATCATATCTCGCGCGAGATATCCCCTCGACAGGATGTGCAGAAATCACTCTCCTTCTCCGTTTCAAACTCTCTTTTTGGATAAAACCTTATCAATTCGGGTATCCAATCGAACCGAGTTCGGAACCTTCCTAGGGGATTTTACCTCTCCACCTTCACCTCTCCAACCTCCTATAAATACTGGATGACTTTCAGTATTTCAGAGGTCGACGATTCTGATCCTTGATCAAGAACACACACAACACACACAATTTGTTGGTTTCTTTTCACGAAAGACTCCTTCAAATCACTCACAAAACAACTCCCAAAGTTTGTTCATCAACCTTGTTTATTAACAAACATCGAAGCCCGAATCAAGGGACCAAGGCGAAGCTCCGTCCGCATCAAGATCCAAATCAAGAATCGAGGCGAAGCTCTGTCCGTATCAAGTTTCAACTCTAAACTTGAGTCGAAACTCTGTCCGAATCTCTCCTCAAAAGGTAATCATCCTTTAAACTTTCGTTTCTCTTCTCAACCTCTCTATTGATTTTAGAGTAGTGTAATCCCATCAAAAGGGTTAGCCTAGAGTCCCTTCAGTCAATGAAGGCGATCTCGAAGCATACAATCCGACATTCCTAATCAAGAAATTGATTAGGGTTTATTTGTTCTTCTTTAATTATTTTATTAAAAAGATTGAAAACCTCTCTTTTCTTTAGCAAGACCAATCTCCGGATTGGGTGAAATGGATGCTCCTTGACCTACCCATTTCATAACCTAAGCCCCGAACCCAAATCTCTTTCAAAATGGTTTTCCTATGTTTCCAATCGAATAATATAGGTGGCGACTCAAAAAGATGAAAAGATGAAATTTTCTTACAACGCTACAGTGGCGACTCCGCTGGGGACTTAAAATTAAGAGGCTTAAACTTGCGTCAAAATTAAAAGAGAGGTTTTCAAAATTTTTGTAAATTCGAATTTTCTGCTCTCAGATGAAGCATGTCTCGCGGCGAGGTATCATATCTCACGCGAGATATTGCTTCGGCAATCTGGTTGTTTTCTGGTTTCTCCCGTTTATCTCATAGTCCAAGACGAGAACCGAACATGCAAGGGGGATCCCAGAATTCATTATCTGCAGAGTTCCCGCATCTTAAGGCCTCCCTTAAGGTGTAGAACTCGAACCTTCGTTTCCTTTGAATAATTGATTATTATTTATAAACTGCGTGCGATTGGGTTTTATTTAATTAAAGTCCAGTCCATTGGGGATTCGGGAGTTGTAAATTGAATTATTTATCTCTCTCTCTCTCTCTCTCTCTCTCTTTATGTGGAACTACGATGGCCTGAGTCTCCTTAAATTGGGAGAAACGTAGGCAACCACTTGGTGCGGCCACTATCTGTTTTCCTTTTATTTTCAAAAAAAAAAACTCTCTATTTTACTCTATCACCTAGATTGACTATCACACACGCGCACTCATATTATAACTGTCATTGCACTGCATACCCTCTATAAACTCGGGACCCACACTAAGGACGGATGACGGTAACCACCTAGTCGCCGGTCTCTCCAAAGTTGGACAATCCCACTCCGCGTATTCAATCCACCTAGATTGTCATATCGCGGGGAGCCTAGCCTTCCAGCCCTGCATCGCCACATATCATGTAGATTGTCTCTTTAAGAACACTCCGTGACCGGTCGGTTTTGACTTGATAATTTTTCTTGTCTTTGACCAAAATAAAGTTAATGTAAAATTGACTATCGAGAAAGGATTCGGAAAAGTCCCTTCGGAAAAAGAAAAAGTCCCTTCGGAAATGTCCCTTCGGAATGACCCTTTCGGAAGTCCCTTTAAAGAAAAAAAATCCTTTCGGTCAATTTTACGTGGCTTTATTTTACAAAGAATGGTTAATTACCGAGTCCCTAGGTTTGGTTTGAATTACGTATACCTACAAGATGTACCTAGGATGCTAGATAGAAAACGGATCTTTGTCCGCCCGACCATGAATTTAGGAAATAAAGAGAAATAAAATCCATCTCTGCGAATGGTTATCTCGTGCGAAATCACCTAGTCTCGCGCGAGATATTATTTGCAGATTTCGTGTTTGTGATTGATAATCGATGTGCGCTCCCTCCTTGAGTCAAAACTCCGTCTCTAATAAAAATAAACCTTTAAAAAAATCGCTCGTGAGGTAATTTTAACCATCATCCTTTTCTCCATTTAGGATCGTTTGAGGCTAATATTCTAAAAGGCGTCTCGTCGGGATATCTCTAGTTCATCTCTAAGGCCGTCAAGCTCCTTTACCTCTCCAACGGTAATAACTCAATTTCTTTCCGACACGATGAATTCCGAAGCACTCAAAAAGGAAATTGAGGATCAAATGATTCGATATGAAGAAATGCTACAAGCCCAAGCCGATGAAATGGAGGCCCGATTAGAACTTGAAAGGAGAATCCAAGCCGGGAAAATGAAAGCCATAGTTGACGAACTCCAAGCCATGAAACTACAATTGGCCGAATTAAGCTCAAAGAAGAAAGAGAGTAGGACCTCTTCCGATGATGAAGTATCATACCCTAACAAAGCTAAAAGGCACCGCAAGCACAAGAAAAAGGTATATGAGTCTTGCTCATCATCTTCCTCCTCCGAAAATGAGAGTTATGCTTCCAAGAAAGAAAGAAAGAGGGAAAGCAAGGACGAACCACTTACCATGGCAATGCTAGAAAAGAAACTTGCATCCCTCGATGTGAGTAAGGGAGCCTCGCTCTCTATCGACTATGACACCCTTCGTCAATCCATGTCAAAGCTTTCTAGAAAGTACAAGACACCCGACATTGCAAAATTCAATGGTTCTACTTGCCCTAAAGCTCATTTGGAAACCTACTCTTGGGCCATGCTACCTATGGGTGTCGATGACAACTTGCTAGTTCAATGCTTTCCTCAAACCCTTGATGGTGCCGCTAGAGATTGGTACATGACTCTTCCACTCTCCACAAGGCTTGATTGGCCACTCGCCAGTCGTGCCTTCCAAGAACATTTTGAGGACAACACTACCTACCGCACTACTAGAAGGGACCTCGAGCAAACTAAGCAACTCTCAAATGAGTCATTCTCCGATTTTGTCAAAAGATGGAGGACCAAACTGACTGAAATCGTTGATAGGCCAAGCCTAGACGAACAAATTCATATCCTACTTCAATGTCTCCGCGAAGAGTACCAAGAGAAGCTTGCCGGCAATTACTTCCCTAGTTTCCTCGAGCTCCATAAATCGGGCCTTAGAATTGATGAATTGATCCGTCTTAGAAAGAATTCAGAAAAGGAGAATTGTCCAACAAAGGGGAGCACCGGTCGTACCTATCATGATTTTGGTGGGGCTACTCTTAAGGAAATGTTCGATGATCTAGTAGGCCAAGGAAAACTCAAGCCAATGGAAGACTATCATCCTAAGAAAATGAGAGAAGATTGGGACCACGACAAATTTTGCGATTACCATCAGTTTAGTGGTCATGACACCAACAATTGCTACAATTTGAGGGATGCCATCCAAGACTTGTATGAAGCCGGCAAGATCAACTGAAGCATCACCACCTTGGGGCTTCGATTGTCCTCTCCTTTTTTCCTTTGAAAAAAAAAAGAAAAAGAAAAAAAAATATAGATTAGGTCAGCTTCCTAGTATGTTCTCGAAGAGTCATTCTGTCATTCTAGTCCATCTCTATCCTCTCTAGTTTGTGTCAAGTAAACTATCGAGTCTGTTTCGAATTTCCTTATCAATAAAAGTTATCTCTTTATCCTAAACACTTTCCCAAAAGTTGTTTTTCTTTATGAGTATCATTTGATCCATGCCAAATAGTGGACCCCCTCATTCCTTAAATCATCACGAAAAAATAGAAACTTATAAACAAGTTTGAAATGAAAACTATCCTTAGAAGGCTTAAGGCTAAACATTACTCATGTTGAAAGTCGATTGTCAACAAACGAAGGAAGCCAAAGACGCTGCTATCAACATTCATCCCAAGAAGAGTGGGGCTACTCGATTCAAGGCTTTGAGAGTACAAGAAAAAAACAAAAAAAAAAAGAGAGAAGAAAAACTCTCAAGCCTTCATCGCCCCACAACAAGGATGAAATTTCAACAAAGGCAAGAAGGACTCTCCCGCAAAGAAGAAGAGTAAAGTGATATCAATGAAGAAAAGAAGATCCCTCAACATCCTCTTACAATGAAGCCCGAATGGTAACGCAAATGAAGAAGACTTTCAACATCAATCCATAAAGAAAAATGTTTAGCCTTAAGTCGTGCTAATGATTGACTTTCCTTTCAAACTCGTTAAGAAATTTCTAGATGATACAAGGTCCATTAAAAGTAGAACAACTTTTCTAGACCTTTGAGCCATGTAGCATTCTTTGTTGAGTCTAGGGGCTTCCTCTTAGCCATTCCCATACACACTCTTGAAATCCAAGCATCAAAACTGGGGCTTCCTAACCTTTCCTCCCCCAGTCAATCTCTACTCAAACTCTCAAGAGTAATCAAATCTGCATTAGGGGCTTTCCTCTTCGCTTCTCACTATCATCATTAGAGAATACACTCCTTCATAAAAGAGCCAATGCTTGGATAACCTTCCAAAAATAGAGTCCGTCTCTCCTCAACTAAACTTGAGATCTCATCTTTCTCCTTAATGAGATTCTTCCAACTGAGTTCTCTTCGAGTAAACATACTTTTCAAAAAAAAAAATGGCTCGCTAGGTTGAAAACTCGTAAAGAGCAGCCTAGGCAAAAGTTAGAGCACACAAAAACAAAAGACGTAAAAGAGATGCCCGCTAGAGTGAAAACCCGAAAGGGCGGTCTAGGCAAAAACCAGGGTACGTCACAAAAAAAAAATCAGAGGGAAAAAGGAGGGGATCCTTCTTCAATTCACGCAGCCTCACAAGCCTATTCGCGAAGTCATCTACAACATACAAGAAGTCTTGGGGCTTAATGTCAAGAGAAGCCTTGAAAAATACGCGCTTTGGATTAGACAGCATAAGTTCTACGTAGCGAAAGCCATTGGAGTGGTTTGGACCTTGTTCAGTCAATGATCATCACATGAGAAACTTGGGGCTTGACGATGAAAAAAAGTCCTACGACAACGGAAAAATCCTCGAACCATCTCGAATCTTAGTGTTGAACTTGGGTTATCTCAACGGAATCCTATTAGACGATTGTCTCATTCGATCTCTAGATGGACCTCACGAGTTGGTCTTCTAAACCAAAATCTAAATCACACAAACGATTTTCAATTCTCACATAATAGAACTCATTCTCCCCGCTGATTCTTGGAGTCGAGTGCACATTGATCGTCTTGATCAAACAAATGCTTAAGTGAATATATGTTGTTATGCAAATACTTTCACTAACCCTCTTGTAGGAATTAAAATGCGTAAAGCACGTCAAGTGCCTACTTTCAAGAATTAGATCAAACATGTTGAGTGTTTGGATTTTTTCCTACCATATACCTTTCTATGCATCCAATTAAGTGCGTCGAGCATCTCTTAAAGCGTCAAGCAACCATTGCGTCAAGCAACCATCGCGTCAAGCAATCATTGCATCAATCAACCATCGCGTCAAGCAACCATTGCGTCAAGCAATCATCGCGTCAAGCATCCATCACGTCAAGTGCCATGCGTCAAGCATATTCCAACAAAAAGCCCGATTCAACGCCCAGACAGGTGGATCGTCAACAATTAGGTGTGTCAAATATCTAAGATGCGTCAAGCATCTAGGGATAGTATGTCAAATACTCACCTCAACAAAAAGCTTGGCCTTGAATCGCCAGGATCGTCACCTCAACAAAAGCTCGATCCCGAATCGCCAGGATCGTCACCAAGTAGGTGTGTCAAGCATCTACAAGTAGTATGTCGAGTACTACTCAACAAAAAGCTCGGTCTTGAATCGCCAGGATCGTCACCAAGTAGGTGTGTCAAGCATCTACAAGTAGTATGTCGAGTACTACTCAACAAAAAAAAGCTCGATCCCGAATCTCCAGGATCGTCACCTCACTTCAGTCTCAAAAGAAAACCCAACAGAATGCAATGGACCGGACAGGTAAATCTTTGTTTTCTAACATCTTTCCCCGCAGGTTCGGAGCCCAAACAGGCGAATCTTCAGACAAACAGGTATATTCAGAATTGGGTCATGATTTGATTCCTAAGTATGGATTTGCCTTTTCAAAAATAAAATCTCCTCGATTTTCAAAAAATGATTTTCAAAATACCTAAAGCAATCTTTTCGTGTTTTGGAGTCGAACTACGTTTTGGTCTGATTCTCCGATAGAGATACGTAGGCAGCCGTGCGGCCCGACCATCCCAGTGTTCAGAATGATGTCTTTTCTATCGACGACACTTCTTCTTTCATAAGACCTGTCGCCGAGGGGCTCTGTAGACACCCCATTCTGAACTCATAATTACATGATTACACTACTCTTCATCTCTCTTTTATGTTTTGATGAAAGCATATCAGTTTCGTCATGTTTCGTTAAGTTTCTAACTAACCTCGTTAGTTTTGGACCTAACTGACTAACGGAACAATTGAAGAGGACAAAATAGTCATCAGACTAGTTATCTCGCACGAGATATCATATCTCGCGCGAGATATTTCCTCGACAGGATGTGCAGAAATCACTCTCCTTCTCCGTTTCAAACTCTCTTTTTGGATAAAACCTTATCAATTCGGGTATCCAATCAGAACTGAGTTCTGGAACCTTCCTAGGGGATTTTACCTCTCCACCTTCACCTCTCCAACCTCCTATAAATACTGGATGACTTTCAGTATTTCAGAGGTCGACAATTCTGATCCTTGATCAAGAACACACACAACACACATAATTTGTTGGTTTCTTTTCACGAAAGACTCCTTCAAATCACTCACAAAACAACTCCCAAAGTTTGTTCATCAACCTTGTTGATTAACAAACATCGAAGCCCGAATCAAGGGACCAAGGCGAAGCTCCGTCCGCATCAAGATCCAAATCAAGGATCGAGGCGAAGCTCTGTCCGTATCAAGTTTCAACTCTAAACTTGAGTCGAAACTCTGTCTGAATCTCTCCTCAAAAGGTAATCATCCTTTAAACTTTCGTTTCTCTTCTCAACCTCTCTATAGATTTTAGAGTAGTGTAATCCCATCAAAAGGATTAGCCTAGAGTCCCTTCAGTCAATGAAGGTGATCTCGAAGCATATAATCCGACATTCCTAATCAAGAAATTGATTAGGGTTTATTTGTTCTTCTTTAATTATTTTATTAAAAAGATTGAAAACCTCTCTTTTCTTTAGCAAGACCAATCTCCGGATTGGGTGAAATGGATGCTCATTGACCTACCCATTTCATAACCTAAGCCCCGAACCCAAATCTCTTTCAAAATGGTTTTCCTATGTTTCCAATCGAATAATATAGGTGGCGACTCAAAAAGATGAAAAGATGAAATTTTCTCACAACGCTACACTCTGGTCCCCATCGTAAGATGCACAATATACCCTGATTGGGTCACCCACGCCTTGGGTAGATTTGAGAAGAAATGCTCTCTTTGTCAAAAGACGCCCAATTATTGTAGAGATAATGGGGAGCACGTTGGTGGTAAGAATTTTACTCGTCTTTTCATTGTTCGTACGTAGAATTTTTAGTACATACGTAGAATATGTTGTTATGACTTTTAGCTCGTAGATAATTTGCTCGTATGTAGAACTCGTAGCTCGTACATAGAACTTTCTTGAATTGTCGAGCTAATACTTTGTTGCTTTGGTTTTGTGCAGTTCTGACTCCTGCTCAAGAGGCTAATATGGGCCGAGCCATCGACATCAGAAAAGGCAAGAGGAGCTGCGGGGCTGCCAATGCCCAAGAAAACTGCGAGGCCGAGGGGACCAAGCGTAATAAGCTTCTGAAATTGGTTGATCAAGAGACTTCCCAATTTATCCCTGTGTAAGATAATTTAGAGGAGCTGGGGGAAGAGCGAGCTGGAGAAGATGCCCAAGGGGCTGAGGAGGCCGATGCTGCTGAAGTCGAAGGGACCGAGCAAGCTGTGGAACCGATACGGGAGGTCATTCGAACTAGATCCCGAGCTCAAATCAAGGCTAAGTCTAAGGCCAACTCCAAGGCCAAGTCGCCCATCATAGACATTGATGATGAGGAGGAAGAGGTTGATGATGCTCCCCTCAACAAGAAAATCAGGATTGAGAAATCCAAGTCCAACCCGCCATCTGTACAGGTGGAAGCAACTGTCCATGGCTCCTTATCCCCCCCCCCATTCAAGTTTCATATGCCGAGCTGGTCCAAGCTCGAGTAGATGAGCTGAGCGTCGTTACTCCTCTGACCGGCGTGAACTGCTTGGCTAGAGAGTATCCTGAGCTCGAGTATGGTCATGTGGTAGTGAGGAGAGCAGCTGACCAAGATTTGGTCAAGAAATATACTAATAGAGCTCTGACTCCTGAGGCCTGCCGCTCTAGGTCCGGGTTGGCCCACTCCGAGGTAACACTTGTCATTTTCTTTTTCTTTTACATGTCTGGAGCCTCTGATTCACTTCTGATCGATCTAATCCCATGTTTTTACTCGTTGTTTCAGTCTCTAGCTATGATAGAATTATCCACCAGCTACTGGAAGGCAACTGAGGAGCAAGAGAAGCTGGCCAAGATCATGTTGGCTCGCAAAAATGAGGAGTTGAAGGAGCTGGGGGATGACCACGCTAAGTTGAAGGAGGAGCATGACAAGTTGAAGGAGGAGCATTTCGATTTGGATGCGGCTTACGAGGCTCTGAAGCTCGTCAAGGATAATGAGGTGAAATCCAAGGAAGAAGCCTGGGGCAAGTTAGGAGAGGCCAATAAGGAGCTTGGTGAACTCAAGTTGAGCAAGGAGAAAGCTGTGCAGGATCTTGAACTGGCGACCCAGCAGTTGGAAGAAGGCACTGTTATTTTAGCAAATAAGAATGAAGAGCTCAAAGTTGCTCAGCTTCGATGGGAGGAGGAGTTGTCTGATGCCATTAATGCTGCCAAGGAAATTGCTGGAAAGGAGGTGGTGAAAGCTTATAAGGAGAGTAACGAGCTCCGTAATTATGTCACAGAACAGGCAAGAGGGTTTTTCGACGTGGGTCGGAGCCATATGGCTCGACGCATTGTGGTTGAACCCTCTGTCAGCATATCAATAGAGCAGCTAGCTAAATGGGCCTCAGAGGATCAATATAACACAGCAGCTTGCCAAGGTCACCATCTGGTGCCTTACAATGATAATGACTTGGCTAATATTGTCCAAGACGACTTGGATGCCGAAGCAGAACCTTGGGTCCCTCCTCCCATTGAGCCTGTCAACTTCAATACCATTTTGGCGGAGCTTGAGGAACCTGATGAGCTGGCTTTCGAAGAGGATACTCCAAAGTATACCATTTCTGACTCTAGAAAGATTGTCTATCCGGATCAACAAGAGGAAGGTTTGGGTAAGCCATCTGCCGCGAGCGACCAAGTTGATGCCGATCCAGCTTCCACCAGTGACCAGGTCAAAGTTAACCCCACTGATTGAAATTAAATTTGAATGGTTATGTAACGAACAAGTCCCAAACAATTTTTGTTTTTGCTTTGTACATGTATGGATGCCTTGGCCCAGTTTTTTGGGAGGCATACTAACTCGTAACTTTTATTTGCTTAAGTCCTGGCCCGTTTTGGGGGGCTAAGCCCTATTTAATCGCAACTGACTTTTGCTTGAATCTGTTTTTCTTTGATCCAACTATTTGTCTTGAATGTCGAGCTAGATTTTAATAGAACAGATGAGTCGCTATGGGCCTTTGACCGGACTGATTTTTTGATAATTCAATCGACCTTGGACTTGTATAATTTATGCAAATGAGATTGACTAAAGGTGACCTGTTTAAGAGAGCGAAGCTGACCAAAGGTCGGGCTTCTCCGCACGAGGTCAACTTAGATGTCGGACATGGTAAATGAACGAAGCTAACCAAGAGTCGAGCTCGTTAGAACAAGGTCGACTAAGAGTCGGAATTTTTTAACGAACAAAGCTGATTAAGAATCGAGCTTGTTAGAACGAGACAGATTAAGAATCGAGTTCGTTAGAACGAAGTCGACTAAGGGTCGGACTTGTTGAATGAACAAAGCTGATTAAGAATCGAGCTTGTTAGAACGAGACTGATTAAGAATCGAGTTCGTTAGAACGAAGTCGACTAAGGGTCGGACTTGTTGAATGAATGAAGTTGATTAAGAATTGAGCTTGTTAGAACGAGACTGATTAAGAATCGAGTCTGTTGAAATTAATGTAAAGTGCAACACAATGTTGGGTCGAAATAGAACATCAACTTTTATTGAAGTAGAAGCATGTTTACATCAAAAGTGGAGAGCTAAAACTAAAATTGAATTAATCTTTTAAGCTGAACTAGATAGCTGGACTAGAAGTAGTACTTGATAAGATGAGTAGCGTGCCATGGGTGCTTCAACTCTTCACCACCTGGGTGAGCAATCATGTAAGTTCCCTCTTTGATGATTCGAGTAACAATGAAGGGACCTTCCCAGTTGGGAGATAACTTGTTCTGCTGGGTTCTCCTTCCTAATGCCTCGATCTTTCTTAGTACGTGGTCGCCTACTTGGAATGATCTTGTCTTCACTCTCTTATCATGGTAACTCTTTGTCTTCTGCTTGTAGTTGACCATTCGTAAGTAGGTTGTGTCTCGCTTCTCATCAATCAAATCCAAGTCGATCAATCTGTTGTTGGTGTCATTCTGTTCTTGATCGAAGAAGACCACTCTGGCTGTAGGAAATCGCAGCTCGGCTGGAGCCATAGCCTCCGACCCATATGTAAGAGTGAATAGGGTTTCCCCCGTAGGCCCTCAAGTGGTTGTGCGAACTGCCCAAAGAGCAAGGGGGAGTTCATCCAACCAGTTACTACGTCGACCAACCAAGCCCGTCTTAAGTGAAGATAGGATGAGCTTATTCGCTGCTTCAGCTTGCCCATTGCCTTGAGGATAGGCAACAGATGATTGCCAATGCTTTATCCCTACTCGATTCATTTCTTCTTCGAAAGCCCGAGAGAATTGTAGGTCGTTATCTGATACTATAGCTCGAGGGATTCCAAATCGACACCAGATGAAGTCATGAATGAAATTGATGGCATTTTCTTCTGTAATTCTGGCCAAAGGTTTGGCTTCGACCTACTTCGTGAAGTAATCAATAGCCACGATCACATACTTGCAGTTTCCACGAGCAGGGGGGAAGGGTCCAATCAAGTCGACGCCCCACATATCGAACGGCCAAGCAGCAATCACTGGAGTTTGCTCTGTCGTAGGCAGATGAGGCAGGTTGGCGAACCTTTAACACTGGTCACATTGCTGAACCCCCGGGTGTCCACCACAAACCCCACTATGCACCTCGTGCATTAACTGAGTGATCTCTTGGGGGTGAATGCATTTTAACAATGTCTTAGTGTATGACCTCCTGAATAGCATGTCTCCTTGAATAGCATATCTCGGAGCCTTCTTTTTGATGGCTCGAGCTGTCTTCTCGTCCTCAGGGAGCTTGCCTGTTTCCAAGTATGCCTTCATTTCTTCGATCCAGCACTGGTCATAAACCCAGTTTCTCAAGGTGTCCTCCACACACTAAATTTGAACCCTTTCATATGCTGGATTCTCAAGTAGGAGATAGGCTCTTCATGTGGCTCGTCTGTAGTAGCCAGCTTCGAGAGTAGGTCGGCCAATTCGTTGTCTTCTCGACCAATCCTCTGAATTTCCCAAAACTCCAAGTCTTTTATCAACTCTTTTACCAGGTCGCAGTATTTGATCAAAGTAGAGTTCAGCACCTCGTACTCCCCTCGGACCTGGTTGACTATCAGCTGGGAATCACTATACGCTATAATTTTGGTCGCACCAAAGCATTTGGCGTACTCTATAGCTGCGACCAAAGCTTCGTATTCTGCCTGGTTATTTGAGGCCTTAAACTTAAACCTTAATGCTTCCTCATAGACTATCCCAGACTCAGGTTCGATCAGTACTATCCCAGTTCCGCTAACGTTCTTCGTTGTTGATCCGTCCGAGTACACCTTCCAGCAGTCGTCGGGTAGACTAGTGACGGGCTGGGACTCAGGCTCCTTTCCTTTAACTTTCTCCTTCTAGGCACGCACCTCACTGTCTTCCTTGGTGAACGTCAGCTCGACCAAGAAGTCTGCCAAGGCTTGAGCTTTCAACGCCTTTCGAGGTCGATACTCGATGTCGAATTTTGTGAGAGCAATTGACCAATTGAGTAAACGACTTGAACTCTCCGGCTTGTGTAGAATCTTTTTCAAAGGTGCATTTGTGAGCACAAAAATGGGGTGAGCTAAGAAATAAGCTCGTAGCTTCCTCGAGGCTACGACTAAGGCATAGGCGACCTTCTCTGCATTGTAATATCTGCCTTCAACATACGATAGGGCCTTGCTAATATAATACACGGGCTTCTAAAGCCCCTCTTCTTCCCAAACCAGCACAGCTTCCACTGATTGATCACCTACAGATAGATATACGAACAATGTCTCACCAATAGTCGGGCTGCTCAGTAGAGGTGGAGTAGAGAGATACTCCTTGAGCTGTTGGAACGACGAATGACATTTGGTCGTCCATTCAAAAAATTTTGTCCCCCTCAAAGATTTGAAGAAGGGGAGAGACCTTTCTGCTGACTTGGCTATAAAGCAAGCTAGGGCTGCCACCCTACCATTAAGTCGCTGCATCTCCTTAATACTAGTGAGCTCTTGCATATCGACTAGAGACTTGATTTATAGTGGCTTCAATTCCCCGTTGTGACACCATAAAACCAAGGAATTTGCCAGATGCTACCCCAAATACACATTTTCTCGGATTAAGCTTCATGTCGTTTGCTCGTAGATTGGCGAACATTTTCTTTAGGTCGACTACGTGACGTCCGGCTTTTGTTTTGATGACCATGTCGTCGACGTAAGCCTCCATGTTTCGACCAATCTGTGAAGCAAAGAACTTGTTCACCATCCTTTGGTAGGTCGCTCCTGCATTCTTTAACCCGAATGGCATCATATTATAGCAGTAAATGCCTCCAACAGCTTAAAATGCCGTCTTCAAAATATCATCTTCATGCATCTTGATCTGATGATAGCCTAAATAGGCATTGAGAAAGCTGAGTGTGGAATGTCCCGCAATGGAATCAACGAGCTTATCAATCCGAGGTAGAGGATAGCTGTCTTTTGGGCAAGCAAGGTTAAGATTGGTGAAGTCGACACACATTCTCCACTTGCCGTTGGATTTCTTCACCATGACCACATTGGCTAGCCAAGTGGTGTGAGTGGCTTCCTTTATGATACCTGCACTTAATATTTTTTGTACCTCAAGTTTTATGGCTTCCTCTTTGTCACGAGTGAAGCTTCTCAGTTTCTGTGCTTTATGTTTCATGGTCGGGTTGACCTCCAGTCTGTGAACAGCGACCTCTTCCTTGATCCCTTTCATGTCTTCTACTCGCCAGGCAAAAACGTCGTTGCTTTCTTTGAGTAGCTCGACAATCTCCAATCTTTCCTCAGGTTACAACTGCTTTCCAATCTGAATTTTTTGCTCAGGATAGGAAGGATTTGTGATCACTGCTTCCATCTCGTCCACAGCTTCTAGCTCCAGACCATCTCTAAATTACAGGGTCTCGATAATGATCTCTCGAACCCACTATCTTTCCTTGGCCCCCAAGTGTGGAGCTTCCTCGACAATCATGTCATCTAGCTCATCTGCGATCTCCCTGGTGGTAGCCCCCGAGTTATTGTCGATCTGGAGGCATAGCTCGCCTATGCAGACTTGGTCGACCATAACTATATCTGAATCGACCATGGTGACTTCAGAGTGTCGTGTCAACTCAGTCATGACCTCGTCATGTGAGCGATAGGTCGACTCTTCCACGCTGGTGATTGTAGATAGTCTATAAGTTGTGGTGACTGATTTTGACATCTTCAAATACCCCTCAGCAGTTTCAATCTCTAGTTCCCTCTTCTTCCTAGTTCGTAGGACATGGTCAAGATATTCTCGAGCTGTGCTTCGTACACAAACGACTCCAGCTAGTGTCGGGAACTTAACTCGTTGATGGGGGATCGAGGCCACCATTCCAAGTGCGACCTGACCAGGGATACCAAGAATCGCAGCATAATAACTATTCACATCAATGACAATAAATTTTACCTTGGAGACGACCCTGTAAGGATGTTGGCCTATGTCGACATCTAACTCAATTTGTCCTTTGGCATCGACCCGGTGGTTGGTGAAGCCCTCTAATCTGCCATCATATCGCTCGAGTTGCTCATTTGAGAGTCCCATCTCCTGAAATGTCTTGTAAAACAAAATATCCTTGCATGCCCCCATGTCTATCAAGAGTCTGCTCATCGTACACCCATCTATTAATCCTGGGATAATGAGAACCTACTCTCTAGCTGATACATTGGTTGCCAGCTCGTCTGGATAGAAACTAATCATCTCGTCTCTGATATAGCTTCTAGGGGGTATATGAGGTGCCTTACTGAGCTGGAATATCTTGTGTTTGATGGCAGTGTTACTGGCTTGCTCCGTAATAACGCCCAAATTCAACCTAGGCTGCCTCGGCTCTTGATGCCCACCAGCAGCTCGCTCACCACCACCTGCTTGAGGTCTTTTAACATATGCTTCGAGTCTTCCCTGGTCGACCCACCGCTGAAAGATACATTTCAGGCTCATACAATCCTCTGTGGTGTGGCCCGTATCTTTATGGTACTCGCAGTATTTGCTGTTATCCCGTCTGAACTTATTTCCTGGGTTCATTGGGGTAGGTGGGCCTAGCTCGACCATATTCATTATCTCAGTTCGACTCACCGTTAGGGGAGTGAAAGCTTCGGGCACTTTCTCAGTTGCCCTAGTTCTGTTCTTGCCATTTTTGTTGTTTCCTCCATTCTTGGTTGCGTCCTTCTTATCAGTATCAGCGACCTCAGCCTTGGGGCCTTTCCCATTTTTCTTCTCTTTTCTTTCTTTGGCCAATGCTACATTGTAGGCCTTCTCGAACAGCTCTTGACGAGTTGTCACAGTTCGAACTGTCAGCTCGTAATCCAAATCTGCAGAGGCAATTTCATTCCTAAAACAATTGATTGCCTCCCTGTCCGTGAGGTCCTCCTCAATCTTGTCGACCATCTCCTTGAACTTGGTGTAGTAGCTCATTGAGCTTTCACTCTTTCCTTGCACAAAGTTTTTCAAGTCGGTGATTGTCATCTTACGAGCTCCGGCTGTCGAGAATCTATCTAGAAACTTTTTCCTCATATAAGACCAAGTCGAGATGCAACCGGGTGCCAAGCCATTGAACCAAGTAAGGGTTGCTCCAGTTAGAGTGCTAGTAAGTTGTTTACACATCATGTCATCCTCATTGGAGACAAAGCACATCGTAGCCTCTAGATGCTGTATATGGCTTCTGGCATTGGTTGCACCCGAATATTTCTCGAGGACGGGTAATCTGAAACCTGGAGGAGGTCGAAAATCGAGCAACTCCTTGGACAAGGGACGAAGAGCAAAATCATTTCGTTCGCCCTTTCCAGCATCTTCCTTCTTATAGGCCTCCCACTGTTCAAACTTTTTCTTCCGTAGGAGCCACTCTCTAGCATCCGGCCTGTCGTCCCTAGCATGGGAGCCATCGTTTGACCTTTGCCTTTCCTCACGGTGAGGTTCCCTCCCAGAGTTGGCTCTGTGCCTCTCACTCCTATGAGGAGTTATCTCTCTGCTTCTCCTATCCCTGTGAGAGGGTGACCTTACTGACTGAACTGGCGACCTACGCCTTTCCTCTCTAATTGGCGACCTGCGCCTATCATCTCTGAGCGGCGACCTGCGCCTATCTTCTCTAACTGGCGACCTGCGCCTATCTCCTCTGTGACCGTGACCTTTCGCCCCGGGCAGCCTGCCTCTCGGCCTCCCTTTGCCGTCTCAGCTCCGACTCAGCCTCCTGCTCCCGGTTGGTGTTAAAGTGACTTCTCAAGTCGTCAGGTGGGACTGGTATATGAGTTCGAATAAGAGGAATGATCTGTCGATCACCATTCTGCTGGGCACTTCCGCCTTGCCTAACACTCCTTTCACGCTGCCTGTTAGAAACCTGGGAGGGAGCTGCCCTTTCCGATCTCCTGTTAGACTGCTCCGACTCCTCCTCCATAGCTATCAACTCTGGTAGAATTTGAGCTCGTTCTAACAGCATCTCCTTTTTGCTAAGGGGATTGGTTGAGGGACCTACCATGTCCCCTGCATCCATTTGCCCCGTTTGACGCTTGGGAAGAGGCGGCGCTCCCTGCCCGTCCATAGGTCGTTTCTCTCTTCTCCTACCATCCGGCAAACCCCTGCCATGAGCAACGCTGTTAGAACGCGTCGCCCTAACGTGATGACGAGGTGGAGGGGGAGGAGGCAGATTAGCATTTCCAGCATTGGCATTAGCATTAGTGTTTCCCTCGTTATGCTCGTCCGAGGTCTCAGAAACGTGTCCTTCTGAAGTTACCATGGTTATAGGTTGAAAAAGCTTTTGAGGTCAAGTATGCACGCTTCCCGGCAATAGAACCAAACTGATGCCGCAGGAAATGTGTTTATCAATCTTCGTCCACGTGGCAGGACCAATCACTTGACTCCTTGACCTGAAATCAGAACCCACGACTAGCCGGAATGGTCTCCGGCTTAGACCCTCGGGCGTGAGAGTAAGTATGGTATTTCGGAGAGCAAATATTGTAAATGAACAGAGATATTCAAATGACAAAATTGCAGTTACCTCAAAACCGTTGTAGTGGTTATGTATTTATAGCTACTTTGATGAGGGTGGTACTTTTGGTAGGACTGTATGGATCCCGTAATTTGTGGGGCAGTTACGTGTCTGGAGATCGTGTCCTTGAGTGGCTCCTGATTTGTAGGAAACCAGTTATGGAAAGGGTAGCACGTGCGTCTGGACCCAATAGGTCGACACTTGCTTGGTAGGTCGAGGTCGCCTGTTGGAATTAGGTCGACCTGACTGATGGGTAGGGCTGGACCGTACCCGAAATAGAATCTGGATCGTGGAGTCGGACCAAGCTAATTTGGGACCTCGTAGGTCGAACAATGAGCTTAGGTCGACTGATCCTATTGATGGGCCTTGGGCCTAGTTATAGTTGGGCCTAGCCCACTGAGAATGTGGTGGCCATAGTAGATAAACGATTGGGCTTTATTCGCTGGGCCTAGCTCGTCACTTTTAGTCTGCTCAGTAATAAAATTTCATTTTGAATATTCAATTTGAAAAGGCATAATAACAAAATGGAAAATTTTTAATATTTTTTTATTAATTAAACTCACTTGTGATACTCACAATAATTATTCACTTAGGAGCCGTTTGGTAGCCCTTCGTAGGAATGGATAGGATTATTAAGCCAATAAATTTGATGTTTGGTAAATTAAATGCAATCGGAGTAATAATCCTAACAATTCGAATAAGACCTCATATCCCCTTCATATTTATTCCATAAAAAGGGTTGTATTATTAATCTCTAGATTAATAATATCTTCACTATTAATACGGGTTAATCATATCAGGCTATCAAACGAGTTCTTACTATTTTATCACCCCACTTTATTTATCATTTCTCACTTTTCATACTCATAACACTTATTTCACTATACATATTATTAATTTTCGTGTAATACTAATTTTATATCTTTTCGAATGAGACAAAGGAATTACACATTAATTATCATGTAAATCCTAATTCCATCGTGAGATGGATGAGAATTTCACTTAGGGTATGTTTGGCAACTCAATTTCAATCAATTGAATTGGAATTGAAAGGGTTAAATTAATTCCACGAAATTCATTTTGTTCTTTCAATTCCAAATCCAAGCCTTGGAATTGAGGTTGCCAAACATACCCTCACTCATCGACAAGGAGTGAATAATGTCATTTTCAATTGTTTGTTAATCCTATCTGCAACAGTTTAGAGAAAAAATTACATTATCTCGCTCAAATGATGCAATATCATCAGTATCAAATATCTTTACAATCTTTTAACAACTTACTTTAAATCTTACATCAAATAAAAATATGCTTAAAATATTGTTTCTTATTTTCATTTAATTAAAATGTGTTTTATTAATGATATTTTATTGTTATTGATAATATGATTCAAATTATATTATGAGTTGGTCTTACAAAAAACACGTTTTTTCTGGCACTTAGAAAAAACGTGTTTTTTTTCCCCGTTTATGTCAGTGCCAGTTTAACAAAGTGCCAGTGTGACAAAGTGCCAGTGCAAGTGTAACAAAGTGCCAGTGTAAAAAAGTGCCAGTACCAGTTTAACAAAGTGCCAGTGTAAACAAAGTGCATGTGTAAACAAAGTGCCAGTGTAAAAAATGTCAGTACACTAACACTGGCACTTTGTTAAACTGGCACTGGCACTTTTTACACGGGCACTTTTATATACATGAACTGGCACTCTTCACACTGCCACTCTGTTACACTAACACTGGCACTTTCACTACAAGAAAACTGTCATTTAGCGACGTATTTTAGCGACGGATACAAATCCGTCGCTAATAGCGACGGATTAGCGAGGGAATAGTGAGGGATAAAAAATAAAAAATAAAAAACTGAAAACGACAAATTTAACGACGGATTTAACGACGGACACTATTCCCTCACTATTTCGTCGTAAAATTGGCGCCAAAAAATTGCGCCTCTTTTTACCGACGGTTTACCGACGGATTAACGAGGGATTGCAATTTTTTTACCGACGGATGTATTTCGTCGCTATAGAACTAAAAATAAAAAATATTATTTTATTTTCATTTAGCGACGGATTAACGACGGAATTTTGAAAATAATATAACGACGGATAACTTCCGTCGCTATATAAAGTAAAAAATAAATAAATATTATTTCTTATTAATTACCGACGGATTAGCGAGGGAATAACGAGGGATTTGAGATTTTTTTACCGACGGATGCATTTCGTCGCTATATAATTAGAAAAATAAAAAATATATTATTTCAATTTCTTTTAGCGACGGATTAACGAAGGATTACCGACGGATTTTTTTTTTTTTTTTTTTTAAATTATACAATTTAATGCATGTTTATTAATACATAATTTTTAAGTTTACCTCAAATGTAAATGATGTAAGGCCAAATATGATAAAATTATATAAAATATATATTTTTAAATAAAAATTCTTAACTTTTTTTTTAAAAAAAAATCACTACTAACAAACATCTCAAATATATTACTAAGCCATAAAAAATTAAAAAAAAAATACATGCTATTGTCCGTCACTCTTTTTTTCTTTTATTTACTTATTTTTTTATAGATACAAAAATATTGGATATATAATAAAATTAAAGAATTTTACCCGTCTCTGATTTCTTTATTATACTTTCATTTGTTTATTTTTTTCTAACTTTTTTTATATAACTTTTATACCCTATACCCTATAGGGTATACCCTATACCCTATACCCTATAGGATACACCCTATAGAATATACCATATACCCTATACCCTATACCCTATAGGGCATACCCTATACCCTATACCCTATACCTTATACCCTATACCCTATAGGGCATACCCTATACCCTATACCCTATACCCAATACCCTATAGGGTATACCCTATACCATATAGGGTATACCCTATACCCTATACCTTATAGGGTATACCCTATACCCTATACCTTATGTAAGTATACTATACCATATAGGTATACTATACCATATAGGTATACCCTATACTTTATAACCTATAGGTATACCCTATACTCCTATACCCTATACCCTATAAAGATACACCCTATAAAAAGGTATACCATATACCCTATATAGTGGTATACCTTATACCCTATACCCTATAACCTATACCCTATACCCTTTGTATACCCTATACCCTATACCCTATAGATACACCCTATGTGGTATACCATATACCCTATACCCTATAAGGTATACCCTATGTGGCATATCCTATACCCTATACCCTATGTATACCCTATACCTATATAAAACCCTATGTGGTATACCATATACCCTATAGGATATACCCTATATCCTATACCCTATACCCTATATCCTATACCCTATACCTCTATAGGTATATCCTATACCCTATACCCTATGTGGTATACCCTATACCCTATGTGGTATACCTATACTATATACCCTATACTATATAGGTACCTATACCCTATACCCTATATATACCCTATACCCTATGTGGTATACCCTATACCCTATACCCTATGTGGTATACTCCTATACCCTATACCCTATACCCTATACCCTATACCCTATAGTGGTATACCCTATACCATATTGGTATACCCTATACCATATAGGTATACCCTATACCCTATACCCTATGTGGTATACCCTATGTGGTATACCCTATACCCTATACCCTATATATACCCTATACCCTAGTGGCATACCCTATACCTTATGTATAATTCTATACCCTATACCCTATAATTATAATGTATACCCTATACTATATGTGGTATACCCTATACCCTATACCCTATGATATACCCTATACCCTATACTCCTATACCCTATATCCCTATGATATACTCCTATACCCTATACCCTATAGATATACCCTATGTGGTATACCATATACCCTATACCCTATGTATATACCTATACCCTATGTGGTATACCCTATACCATATAGTGGCATACCCTATACTCCTATACCCTATGTGGCATACCCTATACCTTATGCCCTATAGGGTATACCCTATACCCTATGCCCTATAGGATATACCCTATACCCTATGCTCTATAGGATATACCCTATACCCTATGCCCTATAGGGTATACCCTATACCATATGTCCTATAGGGTATACCTTATGCCCTATACCATATACCCTATACCCTATAGGGTATAATATTATTATTAATTATATAATAATAATTATTAATATATTCAATTATTTAATTGAATAATTAACAATAGCATCATTATTATTACTAGTTATTATTAATATTATTATTAAGTATTATTATTAATTATATAATATTATTTTTATTAATTATATAATATTTTTATTATTATTATTATTATTATTATTATTATTATTATTATTATTATTATTATTATTATTATTATTATTATTATTATTATTATTATTATTATTATTATTATTATTATTTTTATTATTTCTAACATGTATTATTCAATTATTACTTATTATTAATAATTTATAATATTAGTAATGACCCTTCTTCTAGATATTTACTTATTTTATTACTAATTACTATTACTATTAATGTTATAATTATTTAATATTTTTATTCTTTTCAATTATTATTATGAGATAATATTATTTTATAATTTTGATGATTTTTTTTGTGAAATACAAATAAATATAAGAAGTGGCAATACTTCATTGGACACACAAATATTTACTTGGATCACTAGCCTAAAACAATATCTTCACCATTAAATACATTACATCCAATGGTCCAAATTCATCCCATAAAAATAAAACTACATTTTTCTTTGATTGGTTCATTAATGTTCACATAGATTACTAATAAATCAATCTACACCATTAATTTCACACTAGAATCCAATGGCCCTAATTCACCCACTTTCCCTAACCCTAAACAAACCCCTCCTCTTTCTTGCACGCCACCCAGCCCTCATCTTTTCTTTTCAGATTTCATTTGACCGCCTCCCTCATCTCTCCTTCTCCTTCAATCCTCTCCACACCCAAAAACATGCCCACCCCTTCTTCACTCCTTTTTTTCCTCTTCCCCTTCAAAGAACAGCCTTCTTCTTCATCACTACTATCATCTTCATCGCCTTCTACGGCCGCTCTGAGTGGAAGGATCGTAAACACTCTCGATCTCGCGACAAGGTGGCTCCGTCCCCTTCTTCACTCCTTCGACCATTGATTTCAACCCCTACCGTCTCTCTCTCTCTCCCTCCCTTCATCGCCTCCGCGGCGACAAGGTGGCTCCGTCTCTCTCTCTCTCTCTCTCTCTCTTTTGATTTCGACTCCATTGATTTCAACCCCTAGCGGTCTCTCCTCGCATTCGACGACCGCAACGACGGCTCTCCTTCATCGTATCTCGCCGTCTTCCTCCTCCGCCGCCGCCCTCCACCTCCCCGCCGTCGCTCTACCCTCTTTCCCTCTCTCTCTCCCCTCTCGCGTCTCTCTCTCTCTCTCTCCCCTTTCTTCTTCCCCAACCGGCCGGCGTTGATTTGTGGCTTTATCTCGAATTTTCCATTTCGATTTCGATACAGATTTGTTCATTTTATAGTATTTTTGCTTGATTTGGGTTGGTTGTGGATGGTGGTGGAGCAAAGTGAAATTTTGAAAAATGTTAGGACTGATTTGAGAATAAAAAACGTTTAGGGACTGATTTGAGAATAAAAAATATTAAGGGACTGATTTGAGAATAAAAAATATTAAGGGACTGATTTGAGAATAAAAAAAGTTGAGGGATTAATTTGAGAATAAAAAAAATTGAGGGATTGATTTGAGAATAAATATATATTTATAAATATATATTTATATATATATATATATATATATATATATATATATATATATATATATATATATATATAATTTTTTTTAATAAAAAATATCAAATTAGCGACGGAAATATCCGTCGATAATTTGGTATATCAAAAATAAAAAATATTGAAAAAAGAAAATTTAAAAAAAAATTAATAAAATTGTGAAAATATGTTATAAATTTTAGCGACGGATTATTCCGTCGCAAAATGTCATAAATTCGTCGTCCCATCCATATTATTAGCGACGGTTTGGAATCATTTAGCGAGGGATAAATCCGTCGTTAAATTACCGTGGGACATGAAAATTCGTCGTTAAACAATAGCGACGAGGTTTTTAGCGACGGAATAAATCCGTCGGTAATCCGTCGGTAAATCGTTTTAGCGACGGAGTTTTGACTTTTAGCGACGGATTTTTCCGTCGCTAAAACCTGTTTTTCTTGTAGTGTTTGTTACACTAACACTGGCACTTTGTTAAACTAACACTGGCACTTATTTTACACTAACACCGATATTTTGTTAGACGTGCACTGACATTTTTTTACTAACTGACAGTTATTAAAAGTGTCAGTGGTAGTGTTAATAATTGCCAGCCATGGCACTTTTTAACATTGATACTGGCACTTATAAAAGTGCCCGTTGTAGTATCAATAAGTGCTAGTGTACATGTGCTGGCTCTTTTTTACACTATCACTGGCACTCCAAAACACATGCACTGGCACTCCAAAACACATACACTGGCATCTAATTACACACATGCACCGGCACTTTCTATGTCCAACGCTGGCACTCTTTATCTACAACACTGGTACTCAATTATTAAACCCTTCATCCACTACAACATTCTTTATACTTCAGCATTTCAGATGTGTCCAAATCAAAATGTCTCCATTAAATCACAAACTGAAACAAAATTGCACACAAATTTCCAAAAAATTCACACGCTTGCATCTAAGGTTTAATTTCATAATAAATCACCAAAAATACTAATATTGCGTCAATCATGGACTCCGAATTCATCGAAAGGCCCTGTTTGCTGGAGGCATTTCCGGTGGCTGCCGTCGTCGTCGATGACAATGATGTCGGAAGAGAAAAGGTTTTCTGTAGTTGCGGCAGATTCAAGAGACGTCGGATTTGTAGATGAAGAAGAAGAGAGAAAGGGGCAGAGCGTGAAGGGTTTTACGGTAATTTTAAAATTCATTTTTTCATAAGTTTATGAAAAAACGCATTTTTTACAAGATTTTGGCTTATATTATATTAAAATACTATGCAATTAAATTGAATAATTAAACAAGACAATAAATATATCTAAAATAAATACTAAAATAGAAAATTAATATAAATAAAATGCTTCAAAATACATATAACCTATAATAATAATAATACAAATAAAATTAAAAATCAATAATACAAATAACATATACTCCCTCCTCCCTAAATGATTATTCTGTTTTACATTTTGCAATTATTAAGGAAGAGCTTCACCTTCTTGTATCTAGTAGATTTGCACTAACATTCATACCTAAGTTTAGAAATGAAACATACTTTTTTGGATAAATCAAATCTTTGAGGATTTCAGGATGGAGGGAGTACTAAATAGCATTAATTTGATGCAACAAGAGCAATGCATTCTAAATAGCATTAAACTGACGGAAATAGTAAATAGTGGAGTTTGGCGCTCTATTGAAACTGTCCTAATATACATCAAACTAGTCCTCAAATTAAATGGTTTTTTTATAAGCGTAATTTTGATAGATTACCTTAAGATATAATTTTGTTGTACAAATAGTAATATTATTTTTTTGAATAGATAAATTCCAAGTAAAGGTATACTCTATGTATCATTTGATTTAAAATTTTCTTTTCGATATGAGGATTAAAAAATAATAATATAATAAAATGAGAGAGAAATAGTGAACTAAGTATTTTGATTATGAAAAATAAAATAAGAAAAAGAATGAGTGAGAAAAATTGTTAGATAATTGTTGTTTTAAGTATTATAAGTAGGCCTTATTTAAAAATAATATAAATTTGTCATTTTTTAATATCCTAAATCGAATGCAAATCTAAAATGACAAATTATTATAAGTCTAGTCTAGAGTATACTCCCTCCGTTCCATTAATAACTACACTTTTTGTTAAAATGGGTGTTTCGTTTAAAGCTTCACCTTTTCTAAAATGGCAAAGAATTTTTACTATTCTATCCACTCATTCTCTCTCTTATTTTACTATTACACTCACAACATTTTTCAAATTTACTATTTTTTCCACTCATTCTCTCTCTTATTTTACTATTATACTCACAATATTTTTTCCACTCACCAATTTTCTTAATTTGCGTGTCCACCCAAAGAGTAAAGCAATTATCGGGACGGAGGGAGTATGTAAAACTTGTTTTCTATCTTAAAAGCTCCTATTTGGTTGGCTATCTAGAATTTCTTTTCTTCATGGGAAAGAAACATTCCAGTTAGCCACGTGTATAATCATGTTCCATGATTCGTTATCACTCCTTTAAATTCTTCATTTCCCATTATTACATTACATTTACACCCACCCCTTATAACAAAATTAGCCTAATTCCGTGTCCAAGGTCACGTTTTTTTATTTTGTTTTTTTTTAAAAAAAAAATTAAATAATAAAAAAAATTTAATTAAAAAAAAATTTTTTTTTTTGGGGCAAAATGTGAGGGACCAAATAGTTCCTCCATTCTGAAATTCAAACTGAATGAAAAGAGAGAAGGGTATGTGTGTGTTTTTAAAAAAAAAATAAAGGGAGGACAAAATGGAAAAATGACAAAATAGTGGGGGCAAAACGGTAAAGTTGACGGATGAAACTGTTCATGAAACAGTGCCAACCTTCCCTCATTTATACTATAGATTTATCCACACCTTTAAATTACCATTATCTCCCTCCCATTTGCCCATACTTTCAACTTTCCCCTCCCCACTGCTCCTTCCATCTTACCTCCTACCCCTCCTTTCCTCCATTAATTTCGGCATCCTCTCCTCCGTTAATTCTGACACCCTTCTCTCCCTCTCCTCCACTAACTCCGACACCCTTCTCTCCTTCTCCTCTATGTAAAAGAAGAAGAAACCTGGTAGAAATTAAAGACCTTCAAATCTAAGATCTGAGCTTCAAGTCGGAAATGTCAAGAAACCCACCACCGCCGCCCGCAGCTGCAGCTCACCGCTCCAGTCGCCGGTCACCGGAATCCGATCAGCGGTCGTCGAAATCCAATCAACGGTCATTGGCGGCATCTGTATGTTGGAAATCAAATTATTGCACCACAGATTAAATTAACAATTTAATCAACAGTAGGAAATTTATTGATCAAGTCAAGAACGTACCAATAAGCCAATAGCAAAGCCGAAAGCAATGGAACAGGATCAGGAAAACAGAACAGAAACAAATAAACAATTGATTAGAAAACTTATCGTGATTTGATCGAGTCGCCTTAGGAAGACTGTCCTAAGAGAAAATATTGCTCCCAATTGGTGCAACTCAGGTACAGGCAAATTTCTCCGAGGATAAAACGATCACGGATTACGTACCACAAAATAGCACACAGGTAGGTAATCACCGGCGATCCTATCTCAGTCGCCTTGAATCTCACGAACTAATCTCTATGAACGGGGAGTAATCGAATAGTGAAAGAAACTAGAGAATTGATTTTTCTCTTGTTAAAATCATGTAAAACTCGGCTGGAGGGATTATTGTATTTATATGTATGGTAAAACTAGGGTTTTAGGGCTTAAAAAGACCTAAAACTGATCTAATTCGGCCCAGGAAAAACACCAGATTCGACGCCAGCGCGGCCGCCCTCGAGGCTTGCGCGACCGCGCTAGGCTCCAGAAAGTTTTGGTGAGTTTTAGACAACTAAGCGCGGCCGCCCTTGTCATGAGCGCGGTCGCCCTCCTTGCCAGAAACTCAGACGCGTTTTTCCCTTGCCAAATTCAGTCCAAAATCAACAACACAACAATGTCATAGATCTATGGACTTCCATACCCACATATATCAAATATTCCAACAATCCCCCACAAGTTCATAGAAATATGACGTGTACAGATTGTCCATTGCCATGCTTTCAATAATGGTACCTTCCGGCTTGAACCACTACCTATGTTATCCAACGCAAACCTCCACAGGACCAGATGAACGGGTGTCTTGAATCTGATGCCTTTGGATGTAGAGGCCTTTGCTGGTAACAAACACGACAAAAGCTATGATAGGCCCTCTATCGAACACTTGACGCTTATAAGCCATACGTCCCGATCCTCTATCATGAGTGCTTTCAAGGAATAACCCAAATTCCTCTAGTTGCGGCCAACAACAACACTCACTTTGCTGGGCATCTCAGAAGATGTACTGCTAGCATCTTGTCTAAAAAGACTTGATCCCATTCAAAGTTCCAAACTTTTACTATATTAGCAGCAACGAGCACCTCTAGGCTATTCATGGGATAGACTCAGACATGTAACATGTCAATCTATTATTAAGTGCTTCGATTCACCCCACAGCTTGTTATTACCACATTGAATCTCCTTTGTGGGATCTCCACTCAGGTAGATTGGGTTGCCACTGCGTTTGAATCAGACGGGGTTCAGTCCCATCCCCAACCTAGATTTTTGAACTAGAGCAAATTCTAGCCATTTGGTTAAAGGATCAGCTGTGTTATCCTTGGTACCAACATAATCAACAGCTATCACCTTCCGAGACACTAGATCCCTTATAGATTTTACTCTAATTTGGATGTGCCTCCTAGTTTTACAATTGTACTTGACACTTTTCGCTTTCTCAATTGTGGCCGTGTTGTCACAATGTACGGAGATAACAGGCATGAGCTTACGACTATGGGCAACTCAGACATAAGTCCTCAAGCCATTCAAACTTTCCAATCCAAGAGTGTCAAGGGCAACTAATTTGGCCTCAAATGTAGACCTAGACAACAGTAGTTTGTTTGGTCGACCTCCAAGCGACCGCAGCCTCCGCCTAAGGTGAAAACATACCCCGTACAGCCATAACTCCCGGAGTTATAGGCAATCCAGCTTGCATCACTATATCCTTCAAGAACAGAAGGATATCTCCCGTAATGCAGCCCAAGGGAAATAGTTCCCTTCAAGTACTTGAGAACTCTATCAAGAGCTTCCCAATATGCTTTACTTGGACATTGAGTATATCTAGCCAACCTAGTAACCGAGTAGGATATATCCGGTCTAGTACAATTGGCAAGATACATCAAACTTCCAATAATTTGAGAATATCTCAACTGAGCCATCGGTACTCCACTTTCATTCTTAGTAAGAGCAGATGAAGGGTCATATGGAGTCTTAGCCACTTTACAATTCTTATAACCAAATTTCTCAATTACACTTTCAGTATAATGAGATTGCGATATGGTTATGCCACTAGTTGAACGAGTCAACTTAAGACCAAGAATCACACTTGCTACTCCCATATCTTTCATCTCAAACTTACTTTTCAAGAATTCCTTAGTAGTATCAATTATCCTCATATCCGTTCCAAATAACAGAATATCATCGACATACAGACATAAGACAATACTACTATCACCAATACTCTTGCTATAAACACACTTATCAAACTCATTAGTAACAAAGCCAAACGATGAGACAATTTTATCAAATTTCTCATGACATTGCTTAGGGGCTTGTTTAAGTCCATACAAGGACTTAACAAGTTTACGAACCTTTCTCTCATTGCCAGGGGCCTCAAAACCTTCAGGTTGATCCATATAAATTTCTTCCTCAAGATCGCCATGCAAGAAAGAGGTCTTAACATCCATCTGATGGATAGGAAGATCATATACAGAGGCCAATGCGATAAGCATTCGGATTGTAGTCATTCTAGCAACTGGCGAATAGGTATCGAAATAGTCTATTCCCTCCATTTGCTTGAATCCCTTAGCCACTAACCTAGCCTTAAACTTGTCAACGGTTCCATCCGGTTTCAGTTTCCTTTTGAAGACCCACTTACATCCTATCGTGCTACAACCAGGAGGGAGATCGACCAATTCCCATGTCCCATTAGAGACAATAGAATCCATCTCACTCTTAACAGCATCCTTCCACTGCTTGGCATCAGAAGTAGCCATAGCAGCTTTGAAGGTTAGAGGATCACCCTCGACATTGTAAGTGATAAAATCATTTCCAAAGTCCTTGGTGGTCCTTGCCCTTTTGCTCCTTCTTGGTTCAATCTCATCGTCAGAATGAGTTACACTGGAATCAACCCCCACATTTGTCATCTCCTCTACTTGAGCAGGAATGGAATTAGTGGTTGGGTTAGATTCCTTAGGAAGTCCGTCCTTCATAGGAAACACATCCTCAAAAAATGTTGCATCACGTAACTCAACTATAGAGTTCACATCTATGCCAGAAATTTCAGATTTTATAATCAGAAATCTCAATGCATAACTTGTTTCAGAATAACCTATAAAGATAGCATCAACAGTTTTAGGTCCAAGCTTTTTCCTTTTATGTGCGGGTACAAGTACCTTTGCAAGGCACCCCCACACTTTTAAGTGTTTCAAGCTAGCCTGTCGACCTCTCCAAAGTTCAAACGGACTTTCCTTTCTATGTTTAGGAGGGACTCTATTCAGAATATGGCAAGCCGTATTCAAAGCCTCTCCCCACATATATTTGGGCAGTCCAGAACTTATGAGTAAACTGTTAATCATATCAGTAAGGGTTCTATTCTTACGTTCTGCAACACCATTTGATTGAGGGGTGTAGGGAGGAGTCTCTTCATGTACTATTCCATTTTCTTGACAATAATATATGAAGGGGTTAGACTCATATTCACCTCCTCTATCAGACCTTAACCGTTTAAGTTTCTTGTCGGTTTGTGTTTCTGCTTCATTCTTAAATATAATGAATTTATCTAATGCTTCATCCTTAGAACTAAGCAAATAGACATAATAGTATTTACTAGCATCATCAATAAAGGTGAGAAAGTATTTCTTTTTGTCTTTGGTCAACACGCCATTAAATTCACAAATATCAGTATGAACTAAATCTAGAATTTCAGAATTTCTCACAACCGACTTAAACGGACCTTCTGTAGATTTAGCTTCAACACATACATGACACTTAAAATTCTTATCAATATCATGTTTAGGAATAATATCTAAATTCATCATTCTTTTCACAGAATCATAATTAATATGTCCTAAACGATCATGCCAAACATTTGAAGATTCAATGGAATAAGAAACAGGATAATCCATAGAACTAAAATTATTGTGCAAACAAACATCAGTTTCAACTCTAATTTTAAATAAACCATCCGAGGAATAACCTTTCCCCAAAAAACTACCAGAATCCAAAATTATGACCTTATTACACTTAAATGGAATCTCAAATCCTTCCCTAACTAGACTAGACTAGAACCACTAATAATATTGCGACGAATATCAGGAACGTGATACACTTGATGCAAGGTAAGAATGCGCCCATTAGGAAACCTCAGGTCCACGCGTCCGGTCCCAAGCACCTTTGCAGCACTAGAGTTCCCCATCGTCACTGATCTACCACGCTCAGGCTGGTAAGACACAAATAGCAATTTATCAGCACAAACGTGCACATTTGCCCCAGTGTCAACTAGCCACTCGTTAGGTTCATAGACAGTAAAGATTTCAGGATAAGAAGTTACATACTTTGTAACATTGCGGTCGAGCGTCAACTCCAGGTGCGTCGAGTCAGGATCATCATAATCCTTCGGACCCAACACCATGTTGACAGCAGGATGGTCATCAGCAGAGGCTTGTGGTCCTTTTCCTTTCTTGGACGGGCAGTCCCTAGAAAAGTGTCCACCTTCTCCACAATTCCAGCAGTTCTGTTTTGCTCTTGGCTTCCTAAAGTTATTTTTCTTAACTTTAAGTTTATCATGGTTTTCTTTATCCTTAGAGTGAGTTTTCACACCTTTTCCTTTAAACTTGCTTTTACCGGTTATCATATTAGCAGCCGCCTCCACAGGTACGCTAGGTTGGTTACCATTATGCACCTCCTGAATCGCAATTGCATTCATCAATTCATTGAGTGTCAAGTTTCCAGTACGATGCTTGAGGGTCATACCGAATTCCCCCCAAGATCGAGAAAACTTCTCAATGATAGCCATGACAACGAACTTATCAGGAAGTCCCATGTCAGCATCCTTGAGTGACTGCAAAATGATTTGGAGTTCGTGCACTTGGTCGGTAACCGACTTTCCCTCACTCATGTGATAATTCAGGAACTTTCCCACTTGGTACTTTTCCACACCGAAGTCATCGGTGCCGTACTTCGTGGAAAGCGTTTCCCACGCTGGGACGCAGGAGAGGAGCGAGAACAATAAACATCAAAGAGTGCATTCGACAAAGCCGACAGAATGCATCCTCGAACAACATCATCCTGCTCCTTCCACAGTTTAACAGCAGCCACATTAACTGGATCATCACCATTCAGAGCGGGACATTTGGATGTCAGCATACCAGACATGCCCTTAATTGAAAGCCAGATCTTCATGCGTTCAGACCAACGCTTGAAGTTCTTGCCTCCAAACTTCTCCGGAAGATCGGAGGTGTCAACTAGGGACTTAAAGGGAGAGCTAGAGGAACCACCAGACATGATCAAATAAAAACTTATTTTCTCTTAGACTGTTGGAAATCAAATTATTGCACCACAGATTAAATTAACAATTTAATCAACAGTAGGAAATTTATTGATCAAGTCAAGAACGTACCAATAAGCCAATAGCAAAACCGAAAGCAATGGAACAGGATCAGAAAAACAGAACAGAAACAAATAAAAAATTGATTAGAAAACTTATCGTGATTTGATCGAGTCGCCTTAGGAAGACTGTCCTAAGAGAAAATATTGCCCCCAATTGATGCAACTCAGGTACAGGCAAATTTCTCCGAGGATAAAACGATCACGGATTACGTACCACAAAATAGCACACAGGTAGGTAATCACCGGCGGTCCTATCTCAGTCGCCTTGAATCTCACGAACTAATCTCTATGAACGGGGAGTAATCAAATAGTGAAAGAAACTAGAGAATTGATTTTTCTCTTGTTAAAATCATGTAAAACTCGGCTGGAGAGATTATTGTATTTATATGTATGGTAAAACTAGGGTTTTAGGGCTTAAAAAGACCTAAAACTGATCTAATTCGGCCCAGGAAAAACACCAGATTCGACGCCAGCGCGGCCGCCCTCGAGGCTTGCGCGACCGCGCTAGGCTCCAGAAAGTTTTGGTGAGTTTTAGACAACTAAGCGCGGCCGCCCTTGTCATGAGCGAGGTCGCCCTCCTTGCCAGAAACTCAGACGCGTTTTTTCCTTGCCAAATTCAGTCCAAAACCAACAACACAACAATGTCATAGATCTATGGACTTCCATATCCACATATATCAAATATTCCAACACTGTAGTCAATAATGTTATATTATATAAGTATATAGTATTATACATTATTTTGTATAAATTATTATTACAAAATATTAATGCATCATGGAAAAGAACGTGTGGGTGGGGTATTTGGTGGAGTATTATGAAACTTTTTTATAACGGCATTCTCCTTTTTCTTTTTCGAAACCGGTATTAGAAGTTCAATACCGAAACTCCAAATTAAAAATAATTTTCAAAAATGAAACGCGGCCGCCGCCCCAAACTGCTTCTCTCCGACTGCAATATTTTAGACGTTGTCGACATTGATTGTGAACCATAGATGTCGTCATCAATTATCGATTTCAAACAAGTCCACAATGTTTACGGCTCTTGCAATACCTGAAGCCAAGAATTACCATTTGTTTTTGTTGAATCCCACTACTCAAAATGCTAGAAATCTCATGGAGATAGATTTTGATGGTGATAATTTTTGTAGATAAAATAAATACTTCATCAGTTCTATAATAATAGTCTTAATTTACTATTCAAGATTGTAAAAATAATTTTTATTTCATTGATCTATCCAATTTTTCTAACTAAGGCTCCGTTTGTTTGGGGGAAAATGTATTTCGGAAAACATTTTTCTCATTTTCCGGTGTTTGTTTCGCACCAGAAAATGAAGAAAACTTCATTTTTATCTTATTTTCCGGAAAACATTTTCATTTTTCAGAAAACATTTTGCCGGAAATCATTTTCCGGAAAATGTTTTACGCTAAACAAACGGAGCCAAAATATCACTAGCTATTTATTTTCTAATTTTAACCTAAACAACGTAGTTTCCATTGGTTCTAATCATTTAATTTAGTAAATGAGACTAATATTTTGGAAAAAATAATAATTGAAACTAATATTATGAAGTAAAGAGATATTTATTTTGAGACAATATTTTTAACATAGAAATTATAAATTTTATATTGTTAAACTACATTATATAGTCTTCTTTCGACTCGGGAATGATATCCTTGTTTTAAGTAATTAATTTGAATGAATTTTGACCAATTTTTTTTTAAAAAAATATTCTAATGGTATTTGAAAATATTATTGATAGTATTTTAATAGCACATCAATAAAAGATTTAGAATTACATTGAAATAGTATTATTTTTTCCTAAATCTCTCATCAAATTTCTATTAAATTAAATACTAAATAAAGTGAGACTATTATTTAAAGACGTAGAGACTATTTTGCGAGTTAATGCTTTTTACTCGACCCCTTCATCTCATAATAAATATCCTAAAATAATACTACCTCCGTTCCAATCTAAATGTCCAAGTCAACAAAAAAAAAATTTGACTTAGACATAAATGCAAATCTAATCATCCTATTGAAATTTTAAAAATTGTTATTGATAAATAATTAATTTATTTATCAATAACAATTTTTAAAATTTCAATAGGATAATTAGATTTGCATTTATGTCTAAGTCTGATGTTGCTAGGACCTTCCTCAACAGCAACTTCACCGTTGTAGTCCGACTTCGATATCTCCGGCTCCTTCTTCTCCGACTGGTCTGCACACAATCAAACGTCAACTAAGCCGGGGGCGGCTCCGGCGAAAGCCCCTCCGGCGTGAGGATAAGAATTGGCTTGATAAAGGGGAAAATCAACAAAATTTGAGAGTGTTTGTGGTTGTGTGTGTATTAATCAACGTACCTTGACAATGAAGCCTGCATATCTTATTTATACCCCTCATCCTCGTGCCTTGCACATGACATCCTCACATTTCATGCCTACTGCCACGTGTCGCCATATCATTGGTCCTTTCATAAAGTAAACCCTAATCACGTGATCATCAATCCCAATGCATAACCGTCTAATGGGTCCCACTTGGTAGATATTTATATGCCGCCTCTGGTGAATAACATTAACAAGGATCCTTCTCTCGCCGGATAGAGTCACTTCTTGTCCTATCTCGCCTCATCATTATGTCTCGCCTTATCCGACTGTGTCGCCTTTAACGTCATGTCTTGCCATTATTCTTTATCGCCGGCTCTCCTCATAATGTGTCGCTGTTTGACGTCTTGGTATTCTCCCCTTCTTAATGATATTAGTGGGATACTCCTGTCTCGCCTTCCTTCCTCAGGCCGCCTATATCCTTTTCTTCTTCTTGGGTCGCACTCTAATTTGGGCCCACTTTGCCGCTTTCTTGTTGATAAACTTGGGCCAAGCCCAATCTCTATATTTGGTCAGCATCAGAAGCCCCTAAGTTTATGGCGAGATTCATTTATGGTCTCGCCAAAAACTTTATGTTCACAGATTATTCAATTAGCGACATAGGCAATCTTCTTCAAGAAGCTACCACTGGAGATCCCTGTCCATACACGTGTCCTTCTCTTGGTAACCCTTAACATTTTAATGAGCCGTCATTTGGGAATCGTGCCCGGTTGTGAGGGAAAATTCAAAAACCTTCCCCAAACGTCACATCCATCATTTCCTTAACCCCTCTCTCATATAAATACCAAATCATAACCCCCATTCCTCTTTTCACCACCCTTAAACCCTGCTTGAACACTTTCCTTTTCCGGCGAACATCAACACTGATTCCGACCGTTCTTCTTCATTTTTCACCGTCTAAATCCCTGATTTCTTGCCCACATTTGCTTCTTGACCTTGATTCCCTTCTTATTTACGCCTTTTCAAAGTGATTTGGTGTAATATTTCTCAATTCCCAGAATCTGATTATCGTCTCCGTCATTCATCTTTCCCGGTGACCCTTCATCTTTTCCGACCAAGATCATCCTTTTCCTCAGGTAACTTTTCCTAAAACCCTTCGCATTCTTTATCCTTTACATTTTGGTCTCCCCCTTTTGACCGATTATTTAAAGTTGCATTTCCTTTCATTCCATAAAAACAATTTTTCCCAAACTGCCCTTCATGGCGAGATATAAAAACTGTGCCAAGGTAGTTAGATATGGTCATTTGTCGGGTTTCAGGCGGCTTTTATAGACGCCTGCGAACTACTTGGGCGAGATTGCCCAAGGCCGACCTAATTAGGTTTTTAGTTGAACACTGGGTGGATCCTTCGCTGATTGACTCCCTTGAAATCCAAGGCCCTTCTTTCCTTCCACTTTCAGCCCCTATGTCGCACATTTTCCCTTCTAGTAATCAACTGGTTCGATTTATTAAAGATAAGTATAAAGCTGTCTTTAAGCGACTCCTACGAATCCCAATGTGTCGTGATCCCTTTTCCAAACGTAGAACACATTATAAATCAATCCTTTCTTCTTCTTCTTCCGGTGATTCTGCGACATGGGTGGTCAAGCAACATCTTACGCCATTCTTTGCTTCCAACAATCCCCCTCTGCGGGGTTCAAAATATCGCCCCTTCAAGAAGGTACACTTTTACCAATCCCGCGCATGCCGAGGCGGGATCTTCCCATGCAGTATAAAGACTCCCTAATTCCCAACCTTATAAGCGATTGGCATAGGGAATATCACATAGATAGCTCCATCTATTGCATTTCGAATATCGGGAGACCTTTCCCTTGCCCACTTACGAGAAATGCGGGAAGGCATTGTCATTTTCCCTTCTCAACTCAAGGCCGGCCTTAGGATCCCCTTTGATCCTTTCCTTTGTGAATTCTTGTATAAAGCCCAAGCCATGATCACCGAAATTCACCCAAATGCTATTAGAATAATAACTACCTTCATCGCCATTTGTCGCTCTCTGCGAAAAGAACCCACCATTACCGCTATGCTTTCTTTGTTTACTGGGTACAAACAAACCAACCAACTTGCCGACGACATATTGGAAACTCGCCTTTCTCTCCAATACCATAGGGGTCCCAAAGTCCTTACTCCACTGCCCACCAAAATTCACGATTGGATGGACGACCCTCTCTTCGTTGTTTCTCGCGTTGGATGGTCTCATCCTGCCGACCTTCATCCTATTAATACTCAAATTGAATCCAAAGATGCTTCTTCCATTGGCGACACTGCCCTTGTTGACGACATTCGCTCCTTGATCGCCTTACCTGAAAATTACGCACGACGCTCCCCGGCCTCTCATTTCTTGGAGAGGTATTACGCGGAATAGGGAATTGCTAGATCAAGTCGGTTTGGTGACAACTTACCGAGTCCAGCCCCGAGTTCCCATAAGCCACGTTTATTTCGACGGATGGGAGCGACATTCCGACAACAAGTATGCTCATGAATGTCAGTCTTGCAAGCGTTCTCGTCACTGTACTACCATGAATACCGCTCTTTGTATGTTTCCCCTTTAATCTTATCTTTTCTTTCCTTCAATTATAACTTGAAATACCACAACCCTTAACTTCCTTCTATTTATTTTCAGATCACCGGGCCAAATCCATGGAAAGTCGTCAAGGCGCAACTCGGAAGCGACAAGAGAAGGAGACAATTGGCCAATGCACGCGGCCTTGCTCTTGCTTCCCTCCCTGAAAATCTTGCTTTGCCAATTTCTCGCGATGGTAAAGATGCTGAAGAGATTGCTTTGGAGAAAACTCAGACTACAGCTAGAAAAAGAGCCGCACCAACCAACCAAGTTGCGCGAGCTAAACGACTGAAAAGAGTCGCTTCTGTAACAACCAATGTCACTCCCGCTTCTCAGGTAAATGTCCCGCCAAATCCTGTTACTGATTCAACTCCTCCTTCTATTGAAACTAATCTCCCGCCCACTTCTATTTCGCCAAATATTGAGACCACCATTTCCCAAGCTGTTATCCCGCCAATTGATGTCGCACCGACGACTGAAAATATTGAAATTCTTACCTCCAATCTTGTTCCACCAAATACTTCTTCTTTAGAAGTTAACATTTCTGAGCCCCCACAAATTGAAAATCTTCCTCTCCGCGAGACGGAGGTCTGCGACTTAACAATCATTTCCAGCTCCCCTTCAACTCCTCCTGGCCCTAGCACTTCTTCCGCTCTTCCTACTCCTAGCTGGCTACAGGAAAACTTTTCCAAGCCCCTTGATTTTGTTGGGCTTTATGAGCTTAGCAAGGAAATTGCCAGAGTCCCCCGCATAAAGGGGTTGATTGAGGAAACTAAAAGCACGGAAGAATATCTACTGGGCAGCTCGGCCTTAATCAGAGCTAGTGATCAAGTACAGGTTCATAATGTCTCCCAAATGGACTCTGCTCATGCCGCATGCCAGGCGGGTTATTATTTTTCATTGGTTAGTTCTTCTTTCCTTCCTCATTTTATTTACCTTAATCTTATTCTCAACTTTCTCTTAACTTCTAATTGTTATCTTCTCCCAGCTTGGATCTTCTATCAGAGGCATTAGCGAGGCAAACACTCATTGGAAAATGAATCGGCCGGATTGAAACGCGATAAAGATACCCTTAAGGGTAGACTTACGAGACGGGATTCTTCAATCAAAAACTTGGAAAAGGAGCGGGACAAATTGAAGGCGATCTAACCACTTCTCACAATCGGCTTGACCGGACCTAACGGATCTCAATGCCGCCAATTCCGGTCTCGCCTGCCGCTCTACCGATCTTGATTACGCAGAAAATGTCGCTAAGCGAGGAGTGAGAATGAAGCTTTAAAGGAAACTCATGCCGCTGAAACTCAAACTCTTCAAGACGAGATTGCTAGGCTTAAAGAGGAACTAGGCGAGAAGACCGCGGAAGTTCTTTGCTACGAATGCCGATGTGGCTCAATTAGCGACGACATTCTTTGACATTGGGAACCAAACTTCCCTTCAAGTTATGCGAGCCGCGGCGGTGAAATCAACGACATTCCTGCTATCACGCTTGAAAAACTCGCCCATTTGGGGTTACGAGCCAATTTTTAGCGAGGTTTGTCGCCGCGGTCATTCCGTAGTTCCTTATACTCTGAAGAACTCAAAGATCTTCTTGATGAAGATGCTTTCTTGGGAAAATCGCCATGGAGAGCTCCTCTGTTCAAGTTCCAAATCTTTGTAGCTTTGTGGGATACTCTTCTTGAGCACAAGCATAAGCGGTGGATGATGCCAAAGCTCTTGCCTTAGCGGCTTCAAGCTCCGGCCAAGTCATCCCGCTCTTGAACCCGATGTCGATCTATCTCCTTCTTAACTTTTACTTTGAACAGCTTTTGTAACTTGCCTTGATGGCTAAACAATTTACTCTCTTTTCTTTTTGGGGCCTGCGTGCCTTTTGAACATTGTACATTTGCGGCCTTTGTGCTTGCCCCTTTACTTTTTGCTTTACTTATTTCTCCACTCATTGTTTTGATAGTTCATCAAAATCTCTTTTGCATGACAGGTATCATACACATATACTCCCATCGAAAAAGTGAAGTCGTCTTTAGGCGACTTTACTCATAACATATTTTGCGACTCATATTGTCGCTAACTCTAATCTTTTCTTGATCTTCTTTTGCTTTATACTTAGAATAATTTCCTTCTTTCTGCCCCATCTTTCCTTTTTTCTTCCAGCGAGAGAGTGATATCTTTCATAGCGACTTATGCTCTTGCCCTTACTGCGAGATAAATCTTTTCTTCATTCATAGCTCCGAAACTTTCATTTTTATAGTCCATAGACTTTTACATCTTTCACCATCCATAGCTTGACTTATATCATATTTTACAACTTACATTGACTCACATCGATTTATAGTCCGATGACTTTCTTTGACTCGCATCGTTTTATAGTCCGACGACTTTCTTTGACTCGCATCGTTTTATAGTCCGACGACTTTCTTTGACTCGCATCGTTTTATAGTCCGACGACTTTCTTTGACTCGCATCGTTTTATAGTCCGACGACTTTCTTTGACTCGCATCGTTTTATAGTCCGACGACTTTCTTTGACTCGCATCGTTTTATAGTCCGACGACTTTCTTTGACTCGCATCGTTTTATAGTCCGACGACTTTCTTTGACTCGCATCGTTTTATAGTCCGACGACTTTCTTTGACTCGCATCGTTTTATAGTCCGACGACTTTCAACATTTATAGTCCGTCGACTTTCAACATTTATTCATTCCTTTCAATAATTCATCAAAAATTGTTTTGATAATTCATCAAAAACTCTTAACCTTCTTACCTTTAGCGAGATATCACCATACACATATACTCCCATCGAAAAAGTGAAGTTGTCTTTAGGCAACTTTACTCTTGAGCGATTTATTTACCATGTCATTGGCTACTGATCATACATAACTATAAAATTCATTCCATGTAAAGCACATATGAGGAATAAAATTTCATATTTTCATTGTATCATAAACATATTCAACATAAGTTCCATGTATATACTTTCTATTAAAATCATGAAGCATATGACTTTCATTCATCATTGAAAAGTTCATAAATTCATTAAAATGATTATTAAAAAGACTTTTAATAGGAACAAGATAGGCAAATTACCCTTATCACTTCAATGGTAGTATTTCTTTAAGTGATCAACACTCCATGCATTCGGGACCTCTTTGCCGTCTTCTTCTTTCAAGTGATAAGTCCCCTCTCGCACAATTCTAGCAATTTGGAAGGGACCTTCCCATTTCGGATCTAGCTTGGCAAATCCCGCTGTCGCGCCTTTAACTTCACGGCTCCTCAATACCCAATCGCCAACATTAAATGACCTCTTCTTTACTCGCTTATCGTGTTGTGCCTTCATCCATTTGCTTGTAATTAATCATCCTCATTCTCGCTCTAAGCCTCTTTTCATCACTCGGATCTAGCTCAAGCACCTTACGTCGCTATTCATTATCTCGTCATAATAAGTTACTCATGGGTAGGCAAACCCGTCTCGGCGGGAGCCATTGCTTACGAGCCGTAAGTTAATGCGAAGGTTTGTCTCGCCCGATTGACCCCTTTCTTTGTCGTTCTAACATACCATAAAGGCGTGGACGGCTCCTCCAACCAAGCCAGCCTCTCTTCTCTAAGTTTTTACACAAAATCTCGAGAACTTGCTTGTTAGCGGCCTCACTTGTCCAGTTGCATTGCGGCCTATACACTGCAGGCCAATGTTTGATGCTCAAATTCTCGCAAAATCCGTGAAACTTCTTTCTAAGCTGCGGCCCATGATCGGAGATGATTGCCGCGGCATTCCATGGCGACATAGGATTTCCTCCGTTACAAATCGATGATACGGTCTTCGGTAGTAGAAGTTAAAGCTCTTGCCTCGATCCACTTGGTAAAATAATCAACGGCTACCACCACCATCTGCGCTCCTCCTTTGGCCTTGGGGAAAGGTCCTATAAGGTCTATTCCCCACATATCAAAAGGCAGTGCTACAATTGGGGTCTGCTCGATCATTTGTTGCCTAGGAATGTTAGCATGTCGTGGCTGGTCACATCTTCTTACATACTCCTCCGCATCTTTCTTCAATGACGGCCAATAATACCCATGAAACATGATTTTATTAGCCAAAGTTCTTGCTCTGGATGACCTCCACAAACGCCCTCATGCACCTCAAACAAAACGTTATCAACCTTCCCCGGTTCCACGCATCTCATCAAAGGCCGCGAGAAAGACTTAGGTATAAGATCCCATCTGTACGGTAAACCTTGGTGACATTTTCCTAACAATCTTCGCCTTATCTTCGTCTTGTGGCGACTCTTCTTTCTCCAAATAGTCTTTCATTTCATTTACCCAATCTTTTCACCAACTTCAATTTCCATTATCGGGGGCTGTCAGCCGGCTCTTCCACAAATTCAACTACCACTTTCTTAGGCAACTCCTCTATTTTATCGCAAGCGGCTTTGCTCAACATGTCGGCTCGCTCATTTTTCTCTCTATCAATCGTTTGACTCCCAATAATCAAAGCTTTGCAAAATCGCCTTACCATTTCACAATACTTTGTCAAAATTGCACTCACTACTCCATATCTTCCTTTTACTTGGTTAACAATTAGCGAGAGTCGAGTGGGCGACTATACGCTTTACTCCGATATCTCGGCATAACTCCAAACCCGCCACCAACGCCTCGTATTACGCTGGTTGTTTGTCATGTTAAACTTAAACCTCGAGGCCTTCTCATATGTGCAATCTTTTCTGGCGAGCTTAATGAAATCCAGGCTCCGCCTTTGTCCTTAGGCGAGGACCCATCAACAAACAATTCCCAACATCCGCGAGGTCTTTCTTTCTCTTCTTCCGCTTCGGGGTCTTGCGACTTGGCCTTCCTCTTCCTTGCCTCTTGAGTCTCAATCTCCTCTCTTTCATATGTGAATGAAGTTTCGAGAATAAAGTCATGGCTTGAGCCTTAATCGCCTTTCTCGCCTCATATTGAATATCAAATTGTTAATTCAATCGACCATTTAAGAAGCCTTCCGAATTTGAATCGAGTACATTGTAAAATCTTTCTTAAGGGTGCATTGGTCAACACGATAACGAGGGTGAGATAGGAAATAGGCCCTCAACTTCCTTGTCGCTATTACCAAAGCATAAGCCAATTTTTACGCATTAAAATATCTCGCTTCTACCTCACTCAAGGCCTTTGAAACATAATACACGGGTTTTTGCATGCCACCATCCTCCTTTATTAATACCGGCGCCCTTTGCCAAATCGATGCCGCTAAGTAGACATATAAATGGTCTCCTTCCTCTGGGCTACATAAGATGGGCGGCTTTCCCAAATACTCCTTTATCTTACGAAAAGCTTCTTCACACTTGTCATCCCAAGCAAACTTCGATCTCCTTTCGGTACTTTGAAGAACGGCAAACATTTCTCGGTGACCATGACACAAATCGTCCCAAAGCTATCACCCTACCATTTAACCTCTGAATCTCTTGAATGGTCTTGGGCGACTTCATATCAGTTAACGCTTTGGATCTTCTCGGGATTTGCCTCTATCCGCGGCGATTTACAAGAAATCCCAAAAACTTTCCCGCCGTTACTCCAAAGGTGCACTTACTTGGATTAAGCTTCATGGAATTCTTTCTCGAGTTCTCAAAGTTTCGGCGGATCCGCCAAATGATCCTCCCCTTGGTCTTGATCACCATATCGTCAATATAAGCTTCAACATTCCTCCCAATCTGCGATTTAAATATCTTGTTAACCATCCTTTGGTATGTCGCCCGGCGTTCTTCAAACCAAAAGGCATCATTTTATAGCAAAAATTTCCAAGGGAGTCTGAAAGCTGTTTTGGCTTTATCCTCTTCAAGCATCTTGATACGGTGATACCACGAGTAAGCATCAATAAAGCTAAACACCTTGTGTCCCGAAATAGAATCCACCGAGTCTATCAATCTTTGTGCAAAGGATAACAATCCTTGGGACATGCCATATTCAAATCTGTAAAATCTATGCACATTCTCCACTTCTTGTTCGCCTTGACACCATCATTTGGGCAAGCTAGCCAGGTGGATAAGTGATCTCTTCAATGATTCCCGCCTTTAACAACTTCTCTACTTCCCCGATCACCGCTTTCTCCTTTTCCGAGATAAGTATCTCACCTTACGCTTAAAAGGCTCTACATTGGATCGGCATTTAGACAGGTGTAAGGCGACATTTTCATCAACTCCGCACATATCCTCTGGTCTCCAGGCAAATACATCAATGTTATCTCGCAAAAAATTAATTAGCATATCCGCTCTTCCTTCTTGAAATGTTGCCCAATCTTGATTTTACATTCGGGATATCCATCATTCACAATCACTTCTTCCAATTCTTGCCGCTGAATATCGGGCTCATCCCGCATTTGCGGTGTGTCTACTTCAATTTCAGCCGCCTTTTCCGATCGACATTTCTCTTCATCCCAATACCGCTACTCTCCCCTTTTTCTCTCTCGTCACGCGACATACTCCACGGGGTGTCCATCACGATTTCTTCATCGCATTCCTCACTCTCAGAATCCACTATCTCTTGATGTAGGGCTCTTTCATCTTGACAAATTCGGTGGATCTAGACCAAGCCATCTCCGCTTGCATCACCATCAAAGCCATCAAATTCTTTTCGACTTTTCTGCATCATTTCTATCTCCACATCTCGCTCCTCACTTCTTTCCTTCATAACTTCATCCTCGGCCCTTTCCTCAATAATTATGATTGCCGAGCTTATTCTTCATACTTCTGTCTCCTCCCAACTCTCACATCCCCCTAAGTCGGTAATCATATTTATTCTCGCATCCCTTGATCAAAGCGGTAGAAAGTGAACTTGTGCTTGCTCACATGCTGTTTGCATTTCAATCTTCTTTTGAATAACTTCCTTCACCTCACTTTTCAAACATGCTATCCCCCTTGCCGTAGGAAACTTGACTCGGCGATGCGGGATAGATACCACCATTTCAAAGCTTTGCATAAAGGGAATGCCCACAATAGCATTATAAGGCGACACGAAATCAATAACCATAAACTCAACGGTACGAGTTCTCACCTTCTCATCCTCTCCTATCTCTACCGCCAACGAAATCGTTCCTTTAACCCGCGCGGTATGGTTAGTAAAACCTTCCAAGAATCCTTTATACGGCACCAAATTGGCTTACGTATATCGCATCTTTTTAAAAGCATCATAATAGAGAATATTTCGGCTTGCTCAGAATCTACCAAAACCCGATGCAAAAATACTGTTCCTGGGGCGATTGAGATTACGGCCAGGTTGGCATCCATGACTTGGCGTTAAAGCCAATTCTCGCCTTGAAAAACTAATCATCCTTTCTTGGCTGGGTGGATAGGCGGGGAATGTGACAAGTGTGGGATAAGCGACATAATCGATTACTTAGGCAAGTAATGCTTGTAGGCTCGTGAATCACCAAAATTTCATTTCTATTTCCATTTCCTCCTTGATCAGCCCCATTTGGCTCCCGCCATACATACTCTTGCAACGCGCCCCTTTCAATTTGGTTTTGAATTACTCTTTTCAAATTATAACAATTGTCGGTCTCATGACCAGCTCCGATGATAATTACGAGAATTGATTCATGTTAACTCTCCCAAGATCATTCATTTCAAAGGTCTTTGGCAAATCAACGGCCAGAATTTCACTTGGTGTAGCGATCGACCTTGTAAACCTTATCATTCTTCTAACTCCACGACCTCCATTTGGGCCTCCATTGCGACCTCCATTGCGACCTCCACCTCTGCCGCCCGGCGATTCCCTCGACCTCCTGGCTTTGAGCGGCATTCCCTTCCTTCGCATACTCAATCCGATCCTTAACACTTTTCTTTCCATTGTTTGAAGCTCCTTCATCAACATCCTCGCCACCACGATGCAGCTTTGACCCTCTCATGCAACTCACTCAAAGTCGCGAGGTAATCTCATTCTTAACTCCCTCTGAATGATTCGGATAACGGACCCGACATATACGTCATGATGACGTATTTGGGATCAATCTCGGCAATTTGATTGGCAATTAACAAAAATCTATTGGTGTAAGTAACAAGACCTTCTCCCGTCTTTTGCTTAATGCCAATCAACTCTGCGGCACTCTTGGTTGAGCTCCCGTTGATCCAAATCTCGCGAAAAATTTCCTCTTAAAGTCTTGGTACCCCAATATAGAGTTAGCGGTGCTGCAAACCAATCCAAAGCACTGAAGCTCGAGGTACTAGCAAAGTCTTGCATAACAAAGCATCATCCTTGGTCGAATCGCCATTGTCACCTCGAATCCCGCTACGTGAGTCTGGCGGTGGTGACTCCGCATATTTAGATAGAGCGAGGCAAGCGAAAATGCGGAGGCTGTCTCGGCCTCTTGAATATATCTAGCAAAAGGGGCTACAAAGAGTCCTTTTCATTTATCAGTGCACCACCCTTTTCCAATTCCGCTAACCTCCTTGCCATCTCGGCCATTTGTTTCTTGAAAACGTCTTCTTCTCCAAAACGACTAACCCCCACACCCTTTCCTTTTTCTATCGCCTTGGGCTTCTCCATATCATTGAAACTTCTCAACTCTTTCTCGCCATCCTCCGCCTCATTCGACGCTTGATGTCGCCTTCTTCTTCTTCACAATAGAGGGACGACACTTGGGAAGTGTGTGGCCAGTGATAAACTTTGATCTTTCTTCCATTTTCCATGTACTCTCCCGCTTTTCTTTTTTGTGTTCCTTCAATTCGCTTTTGCGACCCATCTATTCTCGCTTCTACTTCTTTTGGCTTCTCAGGCTCTACTTCCTTTTCTCGCTCCTCATTTACTACAATTACCTCCTTATTTGCTCCCTTATCTCCCTCTATTGTCGCCGTTAAAAATCCCTGCGGGATTGGAGTAGGTTTCTTCTTCATCGCCCTCAGTCGCTTGTTGTTCTCAATCAATTGCATGATCAGAGCGTTATGAATCCTCAAACTTTCTTCCTCATTCTCTATTTCCTCCTCTGGTGGTGGCGGCATCACATTCCTCTCTCTCTCTTCGCCAGTATCTCGCTCCGCCTCTTAGGGATTACTTGCTGCGAGGAAGAAGTATCTCTCGCTCCACCCATACCGATATTCCCAAACCCCGAAATTGGAGTGACAATGTTCCTTCCGCTTCTGATCTTTTGGCCCGCTACCATATTCTTCTCTGGTGTTGACATTCTTTCCTCTTACGCAATCAAACTTATGAACTTCACCCACGAAAATCTGCAAATCTTATGAAGATTTGAAGATCGGCTTTCGAAAACCCGAGAAACAAACAATAAAAAACCCGACAATAACAACCTTTCTTCAACACGAAAACTCTCCAAAAATCTTCAACAAAGATTTCAATTACACCTTACCACCAAAAACACCCAAATCACGGCTATTCGAAACAAAACAAACTCACAAAATCCGACTTCAAAACTCTATAACCAAACCAGTTAGAACAATTCTTAACGAACAACTTTGAATCACAACTCATACAAATACTTGAGAAAACGAGGAATCTACTCCAACCCGATTAACAATATCACAATATTCAACTATTCCAACCCACAAATTTTACAAAACATCAATCGACTCAACAATAATAAGAGCAACAAACTTGACTTACAAATTGCTAATAACGCCAACTCGACCAATAAACTCCACACCGCCAGATCGTCATGACCCGCCTTCACGATCTCGGAGACGAGCTTCCCAATCTCGAGCCACCGCCGATAACACTTCAATCCTTGAAGAAAACAGTCCGGCGACGGAACCGGATTGATGTTGCTAGGACCTTCCTCAGCAGCAACTTCACCGTTGTAGTCCGACTTCGATATCTCAGGCTCCTTCTTCTCCGAGTGCACACAATCAAGCGTCAACTAAGCCGGGCGGCTCGGTAGCCCCTCCGGCGTGAGGATAAGAATTGGCTTGATAAAGGGAAAATCAACAAAATTTTAGAGTGTTTGTGGTTGTGTGTGTATTCATCAACGTACCTTGACAATGAAGCTGCATATCTTATTTATACCCCTCATCCTCGTGCCTTGCACATGACATCCTCACATTTCATGCCTACTGCCACGTGTCGCTATATCATTGGTCCTTTCATAAAGTAAACCCTAATCACGTGATCATCAATCCCAATGCATAGTCTAATGGGTCCCACTTGGTAGATATTTATATGCCGCATCTGGTGAATAACATTAACAAGGATCCTTCTCTCGCCGGATAGAGTCACTTCTTGTCCTATCTCGCCTCATCATTATGTCTCGCCTTATCCGACTGTGTCGCCTTTAACGTCATGTCTTGCCATTATTCTTTATCGCCGGCTCTCCTCATAATGTGTCGCTGTTTGACGTCTTGGTATTCTCCCCTTCTTAATGATATTAGTGGGATACTCCTGTCTCGCCTTCCTTCCTCAGGCCGCCTATATCCTTTTCTTCTTCTTGGGTCGCACTCTAATTTGGGCCCACTTTGCCGCTTTCTTGTTGATAAACTTGGGCCAAGCCCAATCTCTATATTTGGTCAGCATCAAAGTCAAACTTTATTTTTTTGGTCAATTTGGACATTTAGATTGGGACGGAGGGAGTAGATGATTTATTTTAAATAAGAAAAACGACTAGTTAGCTTATGTATAAATAAGTTAAATATTTTTGTAAACATGTTTGATAAATATATTTTAATATTTACTTTGAGGTCAAAAAGAATATTTAAAAAAAAAAAAAGAAAGAAAAGAAAAGAAAAGGTGAGACGTTGCACCAGCAGTTGCTTGTGGTTTAGCTACTTTCCCAAGTGTTTGGGACAAGTAAAGACATTAAGGGAAGGTAGGGGGCGGGGATGGAAGTATTTCCTCCCGAACGAGTGGATAGGATGATGTCAAGTAAGGGGCCACGCAAGGCAAGATACTTCCGTGTAAGGTTAAGTGATTTCTTACGACTTGTTTGGTATCAAAATATCGTTTAGGAAGGAACTAAAGTTTGGAGTGTAAGGAGTACTGAAGGGATGTTCCTAGACCTATTTTCTCACTACATGACTATATTCAGGTCATGGCGAGCTTTTTTTCCAACACTTTCGTGTTTTGATTGATGAATAGTTGATTTCATCAAATTCAAAATCATCTCATAGATTTAAGTATAAGAGCCAACTGATTTGCAAAATTATATTTACAATATATTGTACTCCCTCCGTCCCACCCAACTGTGAACCAAGATTTTGGGTACAATAATTAAGAAATATTATTAAGATAATGAAAATGTGTGGTAGGAAATGAAGAGAGAGAATGAGTGGAGTTAATGAATGGTTGGTTAAATAAATTGTATGGTGGAGAATGAGTGGAGTTAATGAGTGGGTGGGGTAGGAAGAATATAAAATATTAAAATATTTGCCAAAATGGATAGTTCACACTCGGCTGAGACGGATCAAAAGGAAAATAAGTGTACACTGAGCTGGAAGGAGGAGTATATCTTAGTCCTCAGACTTGATATTCCTTGCCGGCACCAACCACTTCCTCCCCACCACTTATATTTCTATTTCTTGAATTTTAGCTCTACAGTGGTGATTGGTATTTCATTTGACTTTGTAGGGTTATAACAAGTGGACTTTGACTAATTATAAAAGTTGTCATCCATAAATTAGAGAATTATTATTAATAATAATAATTTTTAAAATATTAATGGAAAGATTAGGTTGACATTAATATGATCAAATTTTACTTTGTTCTGAACATAAAGAGTCACTCAGTCAAGTGTGTGTTGACCATAAAAGACAAATGAGACTGTATTTTTGATTTTTGAGAGTGTATTAATGTAGTTCACTGTTTTTGTTAATTATCCTCCAACGATAATATCTCTAAACCACATTTTTTTTCCTATGTAAGTATGTTACTGAATGAATAAGGATTAGACGAAATCAATCATATATATTGGACAAGAAGGGTTGATATGAAAGACTCAATTGATTTAATAGCATGGGTTACATATTTATATGGTTACAATGAGAATGTTATAGACTAATATTCCTAGGTTTACAAGATTTGAATCTCTAATGATATACACATTCTCTAATTTTGGTAACAAGATAAACACAATATATAATTGATAATATAATATTCCTAATATGCCCCCTCAATATGGACGATTATTGGATAAGTCCAATTTTGAAAAGTGATGAGATGAACCGGGTGGAGATGGATGTGTTCCCGGACGTGTATGAGGTTTCTGATGTGATGTGGTTGATGGTGTTATCGCATCAGAGGTGACATTAGCTGGTTGGCTGACTGAGTTGGTTGGTATAAGGGTTGGTGTGATGACACCAGGGATTGCATCAGCAAGTTTGTAGATTTATTGATGAGTGGAGTTGAGACGGATGTGATAGAGATGGTAGGTCAAGTTATGTCAGGGATTGTAAGGAGTGATTTGGCGTTGATGTGGTGGGGGAAAAGGTTGTGGGTCTCGGCAATTGGGTTGTGTCGAGGGTGGTGAGCATCGGGTAGTAGCCATAACAAGCTAAGGGGGGTGGTGCTTTGGGCGGAGAAAAATAAAGTAACACATGAGAGATAAGGTGGGACATTGGTTGAGAATAGATAAGATAGGGTGGTGCAGCAACTAAGGTTTTGACAATGTTTTTTTTTTCAAAGAAAGTAAAAATAAAAAAAGAAGGTGGGGTTTGAGTTTATGGCGGCAGTAGGGTTTTGCCAAGAAAATAGGACCATTTTTTTTAAGAAAATAAAAATATTAGGGTTTCGGCTAGTGGTTGTGCCAAAGTGGTTGTGCCGAGGATGGTGATGTTTTGGGTGGAGTAGGGTTGTGCCTTTTTGACAAGGGTTTGAGGGTGGTGTCTAGATCGGTGTCTAGACTAGGTGGTATGTACGCCAAAGAAGGGGTTGTAGGCACCATTGAAGATTGAGTTTTGAGTTGGATGAACGAGGGTTTTTGTAGTTGGTTCCTCGTAGCCGAGGTGGTGATATGGTTGTCGTGTTGGATGTCGCCGGGTTTTGGGAGTGTCGTGGCGTGTATGACTATGTCAGAGATGGTGGGGTTGTGGGTTCACAAATCCAATGTATGGCCGATTTTGTCGAAGGTTGTGTTTTGGAAGTGAGTGGTGATAGTGGGAGTCGTGAAAGCTTATGTGGTGGAGTTAGGGTGGGGCGGCTTTAGGGTTTTGCCGCTAGGATTTGATGGAGAAGTCCCATTATGGAGAGGGTTTCGGCTATTAGGGTTTTGCCGATGGTGATGGTAGATGTTGAAGATGGTGGGAGAGGCGGAAGCGTGTGTGGTGGAGTTGGGGCGGGGCGAAAGTGAGGTAGTGTTTTAGGGTGGGCGGCTAGGGTTTGCCGCGGGTTTTGGCGGAGAAATCCAATTATGGATCATATCGTTCTGATACCATATTGGAGTGTGGAAGGCTTAGACGAAGGCAATCATAAACATGAGAGAAGAAGGGTTGATATGAAAGACTCAATTGATTTAATAAAAAGAGGTATATATTTATAGGGTTACAATGAGAATGTTTAAGACTAATCTTCCTAGGTTTACAAGATTTGAATCTCTAATTGATATACATAATCTCTAAATTTGGTAACAAGATAAACGCAATACATAACACAATATATACTTTATAATATAATATTCCTAATATGTGTAACCGTTATTGTATGTGACGAATAGGATGAATCCATCCCACGGGTAGGTCAGGCGGTAAGGATGGCAAGAGAGATTTTGTGTTTGAGTGGTGGGAGGAGTAATATGGTGACAAGTGTTTTAATTCATGTTAATCATTTCCTCGATTACTAATTTGGTGTCTGAGATTAAACTCAAATCTATTTGTCAATGAACCTAGGAGGGTGGTTCATAGATCCTAAGATTATGAAAGCGCAATCAAGCATCGACACCTAGTAGGTTATAATTGACAAAAAAAACCTTGGAATGAATCTTTGATAGTAGCTTGTACTAGTATTAGAGTAGATTCTATTTGCTCTCGTTGTTCCATGTCAACTATCTGTCTCATAATGTAATCAATGAACAAAAAAAATTCAAATTTATTCCTAATAAAAAAGAGTAAATTTTAGAAAATTTTGATATAAGCAAGGCAGATGACTGATGATACCAAAACGTTCGAATCAGCCCAAATCTAGCGGCAGGTTGTATCTTGGATGATTGAATAGCCTTAAAAAGAAAAGAAAACACGTAAACTAGGCCGGAGCTTCACATGCTAAGGCCCTTCGGCGTGAGAGTAAATATTTGTGTTTAGAGAGAGAAATTAATTGACAAGAGTTTAGAGTCAAAAGATGTATTACCCAAATAATGTGAATTATGGTTTGTTTATATAGGCATAGGATTGTAGAATTCATGTTGAATAGGAATTTTTGTGTGATGAGGTTATAATCCTATGGGGATTATAAATATCCACAATCCTTATTTGAGTAGGATTGGATAACTGCATTCTGCACGTGCGCTTGGGAGACATGATCCTCGGCCTACGATGCTTGGTCGGCCTGAGTTGAGGCCGAGGAAGAGAGTGGTGAGGATAGGGAAGCCCGTTTCCTTAGTTTGTAGATGACCGAGGAGGGAGCTTCTCGTCTTTTAATGAGTCCAAGGTCGGCCTTGCTTTATTCCCTGCTCGACACATGAGGGTATGCCTCGTCGGCATATATAATTGTTGCTCCTTAGTCATTATTCGATCTTCTATGTCTAGGTCGACATAGTGGGAATGACGAGGAAGCATGACGAGCAATGGTAGGGAAGGCCCATTCCCTTTGTCGTAATTGAGACTTGTGAGGATTATACTTTGGGCCCAATCCATTGGGCCTTACCCGACCATGATCAACGTTCGTACCTCTGTTTATACCGTTCAGTGGCGCCCGACTTCCTAGCTCGGCTATGACGAGGAGGAAGTGGTGCTCTACCTTGGCTTAAACGAATACGAACGAGTTTTCACAAATCACGAGGCATTTCATTATCCACCGGTTATTTCGAAAATGATGGGCGCGATTTACGAGCTCTGGACAATTGCCTTGGGAAGCATCTAGATTGATGAAGGCCAAACGGGCTACCCGGCCCGGCTGTGTTAGGGCTAACGGATAAACGGGCTTAGCCCGGCCCGTCCGTGAGAGTTAACGGGCTAAAGCCCGGCCCGGCCCGTTCTGAAATCCATGGTGAGTCCCGCCCGTTTGGCCCGGATCCAAGGATCCACAGGCCAAACGGATTTTATCCTTTTTTTTTTTAATCTGAAAATGCTTTAATTTTTTTTAAAAAAAATACAAAATTCTTTAGAATTAAACAAAGAATTTTATTTAAAAAAAAAACTTAGTCTCAATAATGTTAATTATATTTTTTAAGATGTATAATTATAAATATTTATTAACTTAAGTACATAAAAGTTTATAATTATTAATTATCCTTTATATAAATTTTTATTTACTTAATTATATAAAAATTTATAATTATACCTATTAAAAAATATAATTAACGGATATATATAATATGGGGACATTATTAAGGTCATTTCAAAAAAAAAACAAAAACAAAAAAACGGGCCAAACGGATTGGGGCAAACGGGCTTTGGAAGCTCGCGGGCTTAGCCCGCCCGTCACCCCCATATTCAAACCGGGCCTGTACCGTGTATCTCACGGGCCTTATCACGGATCACGGGCTTAGGGTTAAACGGGCCACGGGCCAAAATAAAACCCACGGACAAAAACCCATTTTGGCCTTCATCAGAGTCAAGTGTGTGTTGACCATAAAATACAAATGAGACTGTATTTTTGATTTTTGAGAGTGTATTAATGTAGTTCACTGTTTTTGTTAATTATCCTCCAACGATAATATCTCTAAACCACATTTTTTTCCTATGTAAGTATGTTACTGAGTGAATAAGGGTTAAACGAAATCAATCATATATATTGGACAAGAAGGGTTGATATGAAAGACTCAATTGATTTAACAACATGAGTTACATATTTATATGGTTACAATGAGAATGTTATAGACTAATATTCCTAGGTTTACAAGATTTGAATCTCTAATGATATACACATTCTCTAATTTTGGTAACAAGATAAACACAATATATAATTGATAATATAATATTCCTAATATGCCCCCTCAATATGGACGATTATTGGATAAGTCCAATTTTGAAAAGTGATGAGATGAACCGGGTAGAGATGGATGTGTTCCCGGACGTGTATGAGGTTTCTGATGTGATGTGGTTGATGGTGTTATCGCATCAGAGGTGACATTATCTGGTTGCCTGACTGAGTTGGTTGGTATAAGGGTCGGTGTTATGACACCAAGGATTGCATCAGCAGGTTTGTAGATTTATTGGTGAGTGGAGTTGAGACGGATGTGATAGAGATGGTAGGTCAAGTTATGTCAGGGGTTGTAAGGAGTGATTTGGAGTTGATGTGGTGGGGGAAAAGGTTGTGGGTCTCAGCAATTGGGTTGTGTCGAGGGTGGTGAGCACCGAGTAGTAGCCATAACAAGCTAAGGGGGGTGGTGCTTTGGGCGGAGAAAAATAAAGTAACACATGAGAGATAAGGTGGGACATTGGTTGAGAATAGATAAGATAGGGTGGTGCAGCAACTAAGGTTTTGACAATGTTTTTTTATTCAAAGAAAGTAAAAATAAAAAAAGAATGTGGGGTTTGAGTTTATGGCGGCAGTAGGGTTTTGCCAAGAAAATAAGACCTTTTTTTTTAAGAAAATAAAAATATTAGGGTTTCGGCTAGTGGTTGTTCCAAAGTGGTTGTGCCTAGGATGGTGATGTTTTGGGTGGAGTAGGGTTGTGTCGTTTTGACAAGGGTTTGAGGGTGGTGTCTAGATCGGTGTCTAGACTAGGTGGTATGTACGCCAAAGAAGGGGTTGTAGGCACCATTGAAGATTGAGTTTTGAGTTGGATGAACGAGGGTTTTTGTAGTTGGTTCCTCGTAGCCGAGGTGGTGATATGGTTGTCGTGTTGGATGTCGTCGGGTTTTGGGAATGTCGTGGCGTGTATGACTATGTTGGAGATGGTGGAGTTGTAGGTTCACAAAGTCAATTTATGGCTGATTTTGTCGAAGGTTGTGTTTTGGAAGTGAGTGGTGATGGTGGGAGTCGCGGAATCTTATGTGGTGGAGTTAGGGTGGGGCGGCTTTAGGGTTTTGCTGCTAGGATTTGACGGAGAAGTCCCATTATGGAGAGGGTTTCGGCTATTAGGGTTTTGCCGAAGGTGATGGTAGATGTTGAAGATGGTGGGAGAGGCGGAAGTGTGTGTGGTGGAGTTGGGGCGGGGTGAAAGTGAGGTAGTGTTTTAGGGTCGGGCGGCTAGGGTTTGCCGCGGGTTTTGGCGAAGAAATCCAATTATGGATCATATCGTTCTGATACCATATTGGAGTGTGGAAGGCTTAGACGAAGGCAATCATATACATGAGAGAAGAAGGGTTGATATGAAAGACTCAATTGAATTAATAAAAAGAGGTATATATTTATAGGGTTACAATGAGAATGTTTAAGACTAATCTTCCTAGGTTTACAAGATTTGAATCTCTAATTGATATACATAATCTCTAAATTTGGTAACAAGATAAATGCAATATATAACACAATATATACTTTATAATATAATATTCCTAATATGTGTAACCGTTATTGTATGTGACGAATAGGATGAATCCATCCCACGGGTAGGTCAGGCGGTAAGGATGGCAAGAGAGATTTTGTGTTTGAGTGGTGGGAGGAGTAATATGGTGACAAGTGTTTTAATTCATGTTAAATATTTCCCCGATTACTAATTTGGTGTCTGAGATTAAACTCAAATCTATCTGTCAATGAATCTAGGAGGGTGGTTCATAGATCCTAAGATTATGAAAGCGCAATCAAGCATCGACACCTAGTAGGTTATAATTGACAAAAAAAACTTGGAATGAATCTTTGATAGTAGCTTGTACTAGTATTAGAGTAGATTCTATCTGCTCTCGTTGTTCCATGTCAACTATCTGTCTCATAATGTAATCAATGAACAAAAAAAATCAAATTTATTCCTAATAAAAAAGAGTAAATTTTAGAAAATTTTGATATAAGTAAGGCAGATGACTGATGATGCCAAAAACGTTCGAATCAGCCCAAATCTAGCGGCAGGTTGTATCCTGGATGATTGAATAGCCTTTAAAAGAAAAGAAAACACGTAAAATAGGCTGGAGCTTCACATGCTAAGGCCCTTCGGCGTGAGAGTAAATATTTGTGTTTAGAGAGAGAAATTAATTGGCAAGAGTTTAGAGTCAAAAGATGTATTATCCAAATAATGTGAATTATGGTTTGTTTATATAGGCATAGGATTGTAGAATTCATGTTGAATAGGAATTTTTGTGTGATGAGGTTATAATCCTAGGGGGATTATAAATATCCACAATCCTTATTTGAGTAGGATTGGATAACTGCATTCTGCACGTGCGCTTGGGAGACATGATCCTCGGCCTACGATGCTTGGTCGGCCTGAGTTGAGGCCGAGGAAGAGAGTGGTGAGGATAGGGAAGCCCGTTTCCTTAGTTTGTAGATGACCGAGGAGGGAGCTTCTCGTCTTTTAATGAGTCCAAGGTCGGCCTTGCTTTATTCCCTGCTCGGCACATGAGGGTATGCCTCGTCGGCATATATAATTGCTGCTCCTTAGTCATTATTCGATCTTCTATGTCTAGGTCGACATAGTGGAAATGACGAGGAAGCATGACGAGCAATGGTAGGGAAGGCCCATTCCCTTTGTCGTAATTGAGACTTGTGAGGATTATATTTTGGGCCCAATCCATTGGGCCTTACCCGACCATGATCAACTTTCGTACCTCTGTTTATACCGTTCAGTGGCCCCCGACTTCCTAGCTCGGCTATGACGAGGAGGAAGTGGCTCTCTACCTCGGCTTAAACGAATACGAACGAGTTTTCACAAATCACGAGGCATTTCATTATCCACCGGTTACTTCAAAAATGATGGGCGCGATTTACGAGCTCTGGACAATTGCCTTGGGAACCATCTAGATCATTAATTGAAAGGAAGAGACGGCGCCTTTTAACCCTTTTTTTTTTACCCATGCCCGTTTAGATCTGGGTATAAGAGCCAAAACCCACCTCAATTCTACTCTTTTATCACCATTTACAATTGAAAGAGAATTATAAGCTTTGAAAAACTGCAATTTCGTTCTTGAGTTCTTTATTTCGTGTTTCTGATTTGCTTGAATCCGTGTTGGGTTTCTTCATGTTTCTCTACAACAACCTCTGATTCAGATATAATCTCTTCTTCCCTTTCTAATTTCTGCATTTTACATCGAATTTCTGGGTTTTGGTGTTGTTGTTCATGGCGTGTTCTTGAGCCGCCATTGTTGTACTTGCTTGAAGTTTTTCCTTGAGTTTCTTGAACAATTTCTTGTGCCTCCCTCGTTCAAAGACATGCAAGAACATGGATAAGTAACCCCAATGCCCTTTACTGCTACCATACCCAAAACTTTATGATCTATCAAAAGATTGACGGGCCATGGATGATGCTAAGTGTGGGTGAGATAGGAGAAATTTTGACGAGGTACCAATCTCCTAGGCCCGAACCCATTATAGCCGGGGAGCCTATGATAGAGGAGTTACACTCCAAATATGGTGTGCCGAGAGAGGAATATCGCCTTAGCTACTTTCTCGGTGCTCCTGTAAAGGACGAGAAGGCAATAGGGGACTTTATTTATAGTCTCAACCATATCCACTTTTTCTACAAACAGTTTCAACTTTGCATTCGTCTTCCCCTTGATCCTTTCATTCGCAATTTTCTAAAGGACATGCAATTTCGGCTATGCTAGGATCCAATACCATGAGGTTCCTCACCGGCTTCGTAGTACTTTATCGTAGCTTAGGCTTTGAGCCTTGTTAGTCTGCGTTCCACCACTTCTTCACCGTAAGTTATAAAGAGGATACAAGGGTGGTGGTGATAAGGAATGACCCAAACCAACCTAAACTCTTATACCCCATATCGAGCAAGGTCTTAGGGTGGAACAAACATGTTATAAGGGTTGAAATTCAACAAGGATGGGAGTTTCCAGTGCCTTCTCAGCTTCCAGGCATGCCCGACCAGGAGTGGAAGCCTGAGTGGAGTGGTCAGCTGATTGAGCACTTAAGACAATTAGCCGAGGTGGAACTATGTGTTGGTCAAGTTTGAAGACCGACCATAGGTATTATGTCTAGGCCAGCATCATGCCCGGTCCCTTAGACGGGCTAGTGCCCATGGCCTCAGTGGTTAGGGGAAATAGATACCTAGATTGGAGGGTGCATCCCGGCCTCATCTTTTACAGATTTGACTGCCGAGGAAGAGAAGAAGATGCCTGAAGAGGTACTTGACCCTCAGGCCCTCATGAAGTTAAGGAGAAGGACTTCACGCTCCTCGCAAAGAACAAGAGGCACTCTGATGCCGTTAAGAGGCAGGCCATATTGGCCTAAAAAGAAGCTGGGGCTTTGCCCCTCAAGCCGGTGGGGGGCACTGAAGCCTCCACTGAGGAAGCAGAATACAGGCAGGAGGCCCACGCCGGGGAGGGAAAAAGCTCCCATGAAAATATTATCCCCTAGGCCGAGGAGGCTCTGCAGCAAACCGACCGAATTGAAGCCGAGGGAACAAATGCTGGGGGTAGGACTCCAGCCCCAAAGTGGCCAAGGACTGAGACCGAGGTGGGGAGCTCTTTAAAAAGGCCATGTGTTGAGTCTTCTCCTTCTATACTTACTTCTCGGCATATAAAGACTTATGTTGAGGCCGAACAGTTTATAAGTGATGCTCGACAAGTCCCTGTACTTAAGGGCGTGGACCTGGCTGCTCGTAAGGGTCCCCAACTGAGGTTAGGCCGAGCTGTTCTCCATCGGTCTTTAGATGATGACCTCCTGAACCAGCTGATTGAGTTCAAGCCGACAATGGAGCATCTGGTCAATAGAAAAGGCCTTTTACTGAGCGAGATAGGCTTCCTCGATTTTTTTTCTCTTTTTCATTCCTCGGTTTTCATATACTTGTGATTTTTCCTGACCATTCTTCTTTTCTTATGTACAGCTTGCCACGGTCACCACCTGTGAGGCAATAAAGTTTAAGGTGGCCGAGGTCCATAAGAAAAAGCTTGAGAGACAAGCTGAAAAGGATAAGGTCGACCTAAAGAAGGCCGTGGAGCTTTTGAAGAACCTCAGGGCTGATGATGATGCTTTTAAGGCAGCTAAGGCTAAGGCTGAGGAGGATGAAAAGACGGCCAGGGAGGCGTTGGCCAAGGTCGAGGAAGCTGCCCGACTCAGGGAAGTTAAGCTGGAGAATCAAAGGGCTGCAACCCAGAAAGCGGCCGAGGTGGCCACAACTCAGCTTAAAGAGTTGGAGGCCAGTATTCCCTCCAAGGAGACTGAGGCCATTACTCGTTATAAGGCCAGCTCGGCCTTTAAACAACAAGTGGCCGAGAAGAAAGCGGCCATGTATTCTGATGGCTACTTGCACTTAGCCAGAAGGGCCATGGCTGATCCTTCTCTGAGTCTCAACCTGGAAGGGCTAGCTCGGCTCATCTGCCAGGACTCGTATGATGAGGTTGCCCGGTCTCTGCATCATCTTGTTCCCTTCTCGGGCAATGCCTTGAAGGTCATAGCCTTCATTGATGCTCATGTTGGGCGTCCTGCATGGGTTCCTCCTTCTCTCGATCCACAAAATATCCATACTTTAATTGAGAAGATCGAGGACGAGGGCCTGAGTTTAGAAGACGAGGAGGCCGAAGTCGAGGTGGAGCCAATCGAGGGAGTTCAAGCTGAAGAAGCCCAATCTGACCAAGTCGTCATTCCCCCCTCAGCTGCTGATCAAGATTACCTTTTTAGGGGGGTGATCAGTCTTAGGGTCTTTTTATTTTGTTTTCGTTGTAACATTGTTGTAGTTTTTTTTTTTTTTTGAACAATTCCCCAATGTACTTCAACTTCTTTATCGATATGAATGAATTTTCTTTTCAATTTCTTGTTGTCTTCACTTTATTGCTTTGATATGAACTGTGTTGCTTGAATGTATGTTGAATGACTTAAATGTTGAACATTTTGCTTTAAGTCCCAACTCTCTTAAGAAGCCGAGGAGGATCACCTCGCCATTAGATATTTAGTTTTAAACTGAGGAAGCTCGTTCGGTCTATATACTTGGATAATTTGCAAGTTTATTCATTAAGCCGAGGAAGGTTGCTCGGCTTAACACTTAGGTTATTTTTTGTTTCATCTATCTATGACGAGGAAGGTTGCTCGACCATAGGTCTTAGCTAATTTTTTTAGTACGTCTCTTTTTGCCAAGGAGGGTCGTTCGGTCATAATTCTTGGACAATTTTTTGATGTTTTTACCTCTCTATGTAGAGGAAGATCGTTCGGACATAGGTCTTAGATAATTTTTGGTTTTATCTCTCTGTGCTGAGGAAGGTCATTCGACATAGGTTTTAGACAATTTTTGAATGTTTTGCCTCTCTATGCCGAGTAGGATCGTTCGTTCGGTCATAGGTGTTAGACAGTTTTTGAATGTTTTACCTCTATATGTCGAGGATGGTCGTTCGACATAGGTCTTGGGTAAATTGGTTGGAGTTTATCCCTTTGATGCCGAGGGGGAGCTCCTTATCATTTGTCTTACTAGTCATTAGTCTTGATGAAAACTGAATCTTTATTAACTGAACTGATTACATCAAACTGCAATTCTATTTTAATTGAAAATAAAGGAAAAGACTAACAAATACTAATATATTACATAAAACAGACTTTCAACTAGTGATAATACTTTCGTAGATGATTAGAATGCCACGGATGTTTTAGCTCTTGCCCATCTGGAGTCTTTATTCTGTAGGTCCCTTCTCTGATAACTTGAGTGATTATGTAGGGGCCTTCCCAGTTTGGGGAGACCTTGTTTTGTTCAGTCTTTCTGCCAGTAGCTTCAATTTTTCTAAGTACCCAATCTCCGACTTGGAATACTCTCTTGTTGACCCTTTGTCATGATAGCCTTTGATTCTTTGCTTGTAGTTCACCATCCTCATCTGAGCAGCTAGTATTTTTTCATATACTAGGTCTAGGTCTATGAGCATGTTGACCTTGTTGACTTGCTCATTATAGTTTGAATTTCTTATCGTAGGGATAGTCATCTCAGCTGGTGTCATTGCCTCAGAACCGAAGGTTAGTGCGAATGGGGTTTCCCTGGTTGGCCCCCAGGTGGTTGTGCGAACTGTCCACAAGGCTAAAGAAAGTTCGTCCAACCATCTACCATCACTCCCCTCAATGTTCTTGGTTAGGGCTGTAAGCACCAACTTTTTGGCTGCTTCCGCTTGTCCGTTGCATTGAGGTCCGCACACAGATGACTTGATGTATCTGACTCCTAGTCTGTTCAGCTCTGCTATAAATGCCTTGGAGAATTGGAGACCATTATCTAAGATAATAGTGTGTGGTACCCCAAAGCGGCACCAAATGAAGTCGTTAACGAAGTTAATTGCATTCTGCTCTGTTATTTTGGCTAAGGCCTTTGCCTCTATCCACTTGGAGAAGTAGTCGACTGCCACGATCACATACTTGCAATTACCTCGGTGGAAGGGGGAGGTCTGATGATATTGATTCCCCATATGTCAAATAGCCACGTAGGTATTATAAGATTCTGCTCTACTACTGAAAGTCTAGGAATGTCAGCGTATCTCTGGCATTTGTCACACTTTCTGACGTAGGCTTGCGCGTCATCTCTCAGGTTTGGCCAGTAATAACCTAGCATGATGATTTTGTCAGCTAAGGTTCTGGCCCCCGGGTGACCACCACAAATGCCTTCATGTACTTCTTCCAAGAGGTTTTCTGTTTCCTTGGTATAGACGCACCTCAGTAGGGGCTTTATAAATGATCTTCTGTAGAGAATTCCGTTCATCACTTTGAACCTTACTGATTTTTCTTGATAAGTCTAGCACGTGCTTCATCCTCTGGGAGTTGATTCTTTTCAATGAATTCCATGTAGTCATCTATCCAACACTTCTCCTCCCCATTTAGGAACATTACTCGTAGTATTTCGTATGCAGGTTCTTTGGCAAAGACTATGAATGGGTTAGAGTTGGGATCTTCCATGTCAATATAGTTTAGATATAACATCTGCCACTTGATTATCCTCCCTTCCTATCTGAATTATTTCAAAAAAAATCAGCTTTTTCGTCATGTATAGGAAGAGTTCCTTATACTTTGTAAGTATGGGATGTTGAGTGTTATACTCCCCTTTTATCTGCCTGACTACGAGTTGGGAGTCATAGAAGTCGGCGACTTTAGTTGCTCTAAGAAGGATGCCAACACTATGCTAAATATTAGAGCCTCGTACTCAGATTGATTGTTTGAAGCAGGGAACTTAAATCTGATTATGTATTAGATGGTATGTTCCCCATCGAAACTTGCTAGTATAATTCCAGCTCCGCTTCTTTCCTTGATGGCTGAACCATCTGTGTATATGACCCAGCAGTTAGATCGGAGCTCGATGGTCGGTTCTTCCCCCGCAGGTTTTTTGCGCTTACGGGAGGTGGGGTCGTGTTCACCTATGAAGGTGGTTTCAACCATAAAATTGATCAGGGCTGTGCTAGAAGTGTTTTCCTAGGTTGGAATCTGATATCAAATTCGGTGAGCTCGATAAACCAATTAAGGAGACGTCCTGAGCTATCCAACTTATGCAAGATTTTCTTCAGGGGCGCATTGGTATACATAGTTATAGGATGTGCAGAAAAGTATGCTCGTAGCTTTCTTGCCGCTATAACTAGGACGTAAGCTATATTCTCTGCATTGAAGTATCTGCTCTCCACATCTCATAATGCCTTGCTCACATAGTAGATAGGCTTCTGAGTGGTTCCTTCATTCCGGACTATTACCGCATCTATAGCATTGTTCGTTGCTACTAGGAAGACATATAGCATTTCTCCCATGACATGGCTGCTCCCGAAGGAGGGGATCCCAAGTACTCCTTCAACTGATTGAATGATTCGGAGCATTCAGATGTCCAGGAGAAGCTCTTTGTCCCCTTCAATACTTTGAATAAAGGCAGCGATTTTTACGCAAACTTTGCAATAAATCTCCCAAGGGCTACTATTTTTCCATTCAACCTTTGAACCTCCTTGATACTAGCAGGTTCTTTCATATCAATCAAGGCTTTGATTTTTTTCGTATTTGCCTCAATTCCTCTTTGTGATACCATAAAGCCTAGGAACTTTCCGGCTGTCACCCCGAACACACACTTACTTGGGTTCAATTTCATGTTGTTAGCACGTAGGTTGTCAAAAGTTTCTTTAAAGTATGGGGCGTCACTGCTACTCCTGGTCTTGATAACCATGTCATCTATGTAGCCTTCCATGTTACGGCCTATTTGTTCCCCAAATACTTTGTTAACCATGCGTTGGTAGGTTGTGCCCGCATTTTTAAGCTCGAAAGGCATCATAGTATAGCAATAAATTCCTCTAACTGCCTGTAAGGCTGTTTTTTCAATGTCTTACTCAGCCATTTTTATCTGGTGATAATCAGAATAGGCGTATAGGAAACTGAGAGTTCTATGTCCAGCAATGGAGTCTACCAGCTTGTCAATCCTGGGGAGAGGGTAACTATTTTTCGGGCAGGCTTTGTTGAAATCTGTGAAATCTACACACATTCGCCACTTCCCATTATGTTTTTTGAGCATCACAACATTGGCCAACCAAACAGGGTATATTGCTTCCCTGATGATTCCAGCACTTAATAATTTCTGCACTTCCTCCTTGATAGCATCTTCCGTATCGTTTGCTAAAATTCTCCTTCTCTGCTTGATAGGTTTAGCAGACGGGGCAATTTCCAACTTGTGGAGAGCTATCTTTTCCTTTATTCCTCGCATATCATCGACCTTACGGGCTCCATTTCTGTACCGTCTCAAAATTGCAAAGTTTTAATGATTATTTCTCTAAGCCTTTTATCTTCCTCACCATTTATGTCTAGGTCTTCCATCTCCACTAGTTTGTCTACGTTCGGTAGCTCTCCTTGTCTCAAGTCAGGGTTGGCCCCCGAGTTCTGGCCGCTGACGAGATTAGGGGTTATATCCGGGATGGACAGAACTGTGTCATTGTTTTTGTGGATATTTAGTATCATTTTCTGCTCCTCATCACGTGTTCCAAGAAGTCTTTGGGGTCGCCCTCACGCATCCGACACTAGCACGAGTAGGGAATTTAACTCGTTGGTGAGGGAGGGAGGCGACCAACCCAAGTTTGCCTTGACTCAGAATGCCTATGATGGCATGGTAGTCACTTGCCAGATCCATGATCACGAATGTTACTGTGGCATCGGCTCGGAAGGGATGTTCCCCTACTTTCAGCAATAAGTCAGTTGCCCACATGGCGTTGACTTTGTGGTTGGTGAAGCCTTATAGTCTTCCAGAGTATGGCTCGAGCATGCTATCCTTCAGATTCATCTTCTGGAAGGTAGAGTAATACAGAATATCTCGGGAGGTCCCCCGAGTCTATGAAGAGTTTCTCAGATTCACAGTTGTCAATCCTCCCTTTGATCACCAAGGGTTGTTCGCGAGCCGCGCGACTTCCTGCTAGTTCATTAGGGGAGAAGCTGATGACTTCCTTTTCCTTATGAATCCAAGCGGGGATGTGATAGACCTTACTTAGCTCGTATATCTGGTCTTTCAGTTTTTTGTTGAAAATAATATCATCTCTTATAACATGGAGCTTGGCCCTATCAGGTCTGTCTTCCCTTTCATCATCTTTGTCACTATCATCGTCATCCTTTCTTTTTCACTTGCTATCCTTTCTCATAATGTAGCGATCAAGTTTTTCCTCGTCTACCCATCTCTGGATCATTTTGTTGAGGGAGATGTAATTCTATGTGTCATGTATGTGGTCCTTGTGAAAGGCACAATATTTGGAGCTGTCACGGGTGTACTTTGTTTTTTCATCAAGTGGTCGGGTACTTGATAGATTTACCAATAGCATGATCTCTGCTATAGGTTTGGTGAGGGGGTAAAAACCTCGATTTTTTTAGTAGCCCGAGTTCTATTCTTCCCCTTGTAGCCACTTCCATTTGAAACCTGGTTGGCGCCAGCTGTCTCTGCTTCTGGTTTTTCAGACCTCTTCTTACTTTTCTCTTCTACCATAGCTATAGCGTAAGCCACATTGTACAGATCGGACTTTGAATTAGGCTCTCTAGCATAAAGTTTATAGATCAACTGTCCGGATCTTAATCCGGAGTTAGCAAACTATCACCTCCCGGTCAGTTAGACTCTACTCTACTTAGTCTGCCATAGCTCAGAATCGATTGCAATAACTCAAAGTGGTTTCATTCTTCCCTTGCTCAATGTTAGCAAGATCTGTCAGTCTTTTCTTTCTCTTTCCTGCTGTTGTAAAGTGGTCCAGGAACCTCCTACTCATGATTTTTCAGCTATCAATGCTTCCATTCTTTTGCTCACGGAACCAGGATAGATCAGTTCTATAGAAGGTACTCGCAAAAACCTTGTAGAGGATATCATCTATCTTGGTAAGGAGGGCTATGGTGGATTCAAAACTTTGCACATAGTCCCGTGCATCGGTGGTTCCCGCATATTTTTCAAAGCTTGAGATTTTAAGAGCATGATTAGAAGGTAGATCATTAATTCGCTGGGAGAAAGGACGAGTGGCACTGGTATCATCATTGTTCACTTCCTTCCTCCCCATCTCCATTTTATCTAGTATCTTTTTCAAGAGGAGAGTATATCTTGCATCGATTCCCGAGCTAAAATAAGAGCTACGGTGGGTTCTTTCTTTGTTTCTGTGTCCATTCACCCTAATGTGTTTAACATGTTCCTGGTGATTGTCCCCATCTTGTGACAAGCACATGGCTAAAATTGAAACGACGTAAATTGAGGGAATACTTTGGGAGTTAAAAGATATATCGAACACATTGAAATGACGTAAATTCCCATCTTGTGACAAGCACATCCTAAAATTTGTTAGTTTTTTAACGTCCGTTTGAGTTGGGGGGGGGAGGGCAAAAGTGGGACAATTTGCAAATTTAGATAACAAACGGATTGACTTTTTAAACGGATATTTAAAGTGGGAATCGGTGGATGCATTAAGATAGGGTAAACGTATTGGCCATTTCTTAAAGTGGGAAAATGACTGGCATGTTTTTATTGACTGCTTTTGCCGGAGATTGCCTGAGGGAAGTGGGTTTATGGAACTTGGTTTCCCAATGGACTACTACTGACGTTTCTGTTTAGGGACTGGTTTGCTATGTGCTTGTCAACGTTGAATGGTGATCAATTAGTAATCTATGTGATGCTCCTTTGGGGTATTTGGAGGGAGCGAAACAAACGAGTATCGAGGAACGTTGCCACACATCATAGTCTTGTCGAGATGCATTAACTGACTGGAAGGAGGCTCAACATGGTCAGACGGCTTCCTGTATGCCATGCTTGGCACTCTCCTCCTCCCTTTTATCTCAAAATAAATTGTGATGCTTCATTTTTTTGTAACATGCAGGAGACCAGGTTGGGATGCAATGTACAACTATCAATAACCGTTCACCAAGAATGAAGTACAAATAGTTGATTTTCCAGTTTATCATACATAAACATGTCCAACAACCTAGTACTATAAAACAGCCTCCCTTCTTCTCCATTTATGTAGTAGGATTGGGGTAAACTTTAGGCTTTGGCTTAACTTCAACTTCATTTACGCTTCGCACAAAGATCAAATCTGGTTCCCGACTGCAAGATAAACAGACACATAAGCTTTAAATATATGAATACAACCATTAACAACAACATTACCTCAATACCACAAAGACTCCCACCTACGGTGGGGTAAGGGAGGTCAGATGTACACAGCCTTGCCCATATATTAAAGCACAGATAGGATGTTTCCAGATGACCCATGAAATATATGAATACAGCCATGGGAAATAAAAAATGATGAAAAAATAGATAATACAGCCATGGAAAGCAAGATAATGCTTACTCTTTCTCTCCCTCTTCAAATGTATAACTTGATGCAACTGCTAGCAATCGACCATCTCTGCTGAATGATAAGGCAGCAACGCTTGAAGGGTACTTTGGGTACTGTAGGCAAACAAAATTATGTATCAGCAATAATAATCAAATATTTAGAAACCCATAAAACGCGATGACCCAAGAATTTACAGGTATTGTGTACCTGATATAGCCTCTTCTTGTTGTTTCCGTCCCACACATTGACATAACCATCACAACCACCCGTAGCAAAAGTACCGTAACTGAAGGAGAAAAATTGTGTTTGAGATGATAAAGAATGAAGTCCGCCAAACTAATTTTAACTCATGCCATTCTCTATTGATCGACAGATCACAGCTTCACTCGTACTCCCATCCCAATTTAATGTTCTTAATTTGACTTTACACGGAGATTAAGTAAATTTTGTAAGTTTGAAAAGTAAAGTAGGAGAGAGAAAGTTGGTAGAGAATAGTAAGTGAGCTGTTATTGTGAGTGTAGCAAGTGGATTTCATTATCCATTTTAGGAATAAAGCAAACTAAGAACCTTAAACTGGAACAGACTAAAAAGGAAAGTAAAAACCTTACACCGGGTCACATGCAATGGCATTTACACATTTAAAGCCAGATGCTAATAGTTGATAATCGAGGGAAAGCATATTATCAATCATCAAATTATAGGGTAAATTTTTTAATTTTTTTTTAATCAATTTTAATCTATGAAACCCCCCATGACTTGACTTTCACTGACAGCTGCAACAATCTATGTTTATGAAATAGGTCTTTCATAAATTATGCTCGTGAAATTGTGAAGTAAAGTTAGGAACTTACACCGGGTGAAACGCAATGGCATTTACAGGGTAGACAATGTCCCTTCCAGCTTCGGATTTCCGATGACACTTGAATGCATATCTGGAGAAAGGACAAAAGTGTCATACAGAGAAATGGTTGGCAATGGATTTAACTGCATGAGAACCCACATACTATAGGCATGTCCGCAGTTATTATTCAATCCTGTCCGTTTACGTTTTATAGATATTCCATTAATTATTGGGCTCTTGTCTAACAGTGAAGGAAAATGCATGAGGCACATCTATAGATTTCATTGAGTGGATTTCACCAAACTAAGGTCTGATTCCAAGTGTTAAAAGGCGAAAGGCAAGCGAGAGGCGGGCGAGAGGTTCCTAGAAAAGGCGAATGGCGAGGCGGTTGAACAGCGGCCGAAAGGCGAGCAAACAACAACAACAACAACAACAAACAACAACAACAAAGCCTTAGTCCCAAAATAATTTGGGGTCGGCTAACATGAATCCTCATATGTTATCGTGAAAAAAAATAAAAAAATAAAATTAAATTAAATTAAATTAAAAAATAAAAATAAATAAAAAAAGTACAAAAATAAATAAAAAAATAAAAATAAAAAAGTAAAAAATAAAAAAACAAAAAATCAACCCCCCACATGGATTTTTGCCCTCCACTCCGGCCTCTTCAACACCATACTTTCATCCACTCCAAAAAGAATAATAAAGTAATATATGTGTAACATATACTCCCTCCGTCCCACTTCACTTGGCACTAATTTCCATTTTGGGTCGTCCCACTTCACTTGGCACTGCCCAAAATGGAAAAGAATATTCACTATTCCTTCCACTCATTCTCTCTCCTACTTCACTTTTACACTCACAACATTCTCTCTCCTAACTATTCCTCCCACTCATTCTCTCTCCTATTTAATTCTTCATACTCACAACATTTTCTTTCACCTTTTCTCTCACTTACTTTTCCTTAATCCCCGTGCCCAGAAATTTGGTGCCAAGTAAACCGGGACGGAGGGAGTATTAAACAAAGCCTAAACATGTTAAGAACAAGAATTTTGCATTAAATAAAAGTCATAATTTCACAAGTAATAGCAACTTAACACAATTAAAACACCCCAAAAGTGAGAATTCTAAGACAAAAAAACACATTTGATTTCAAATAAGTAAACAAGTAGTCGTTTAAAAGCATGAAAATAAGTGAATGTATAATTCCATACCTAGGGATATCTAGAGATGAACATAAGATATATCTAAAATTTCATACAGCAAAAGAAGACCCAAAGTAAATTAGTAAACATAATATAATTTGCAAACCTCCCTTTAAAAATTAGAATAAAACAAGCTATCGGTAGTGTTTTTGTCACACTTCTTTATCGTCCATCTATATCGTTATTTATTGCACTTATTTTCTTTTGATCGCTCGAGAGAAATTACAGATATCTTTCGTTCTCATGCACGCCACAAACTATCTTTACCCCGTGTTTTTCGAAAACAACGCATTTTAAGTTAAAATAATAAACTAGAATTACAAAATGACATAGCTTAACATTACATAAACACCTATTATGCCTTTTGACAAAGGCGAACTCCTCACGCCTCTCGCCATAACCAAGAAATGTCTCGCATGTGCCAAAAAGGCGCACAACAACCCGCTTAAAAAACAAAAGGCGGTAGATCCCTAAAAGCGCCAAAAAGGCGAGGCGAGCGAGAGAAGCGCTACCCTTTCGCAACTATGATTCCAAGGCCAATTAGTCAGCAAAAGCAATGAACACATAGTATAAGTAACCCTCCCTCCGTTCCATAACAAATGACCAAAACAATTTCAAATTTACCAAGAGCAAATTTGAAATTTTTTTGGTCATTCATTTTGGGACGGAAGGAGTATTATCTATTTAACATGAAGGATCTTAAATGTAAATTCTTGTACCAGATCACTGCAGAACCTAATGATCTTAGTTGCGAAATGCTGGCGCCACTCTCGCCTGCCTCGCCGTTTTGACGCCTTTAGGGGTCGACCGCCATTTGGTTTTATGTCGGGATGTTGTGCGCCTTTTAGGCCAGGCGAGACGTTTCTTGGTTATGGTGAGAGGCGTGAGGAGTCCGCCTTAGTCAAAACGCATAATAGGTGTACGTGTAGTATTAATCTAGATCATTTTGTAATTTTAGTTTCAATAATTTAACTTACCCAGTGCGTTGTTTTGGGATAATATGGAGTAAAGATAGCTTGTGGCGTATATGAGAAAAAAAGATATCCATAATTTCTCCCAAGTGATAAAAAGAAAATAAGTGTGATAAATAACAAATTAGAACGACAACGAAGGAGTGGGACAAAAACACTACAGATAGCTTGCTTTATTCAAATTTTTAAAGAGAGATTTGCAAATTTTAATATGTTTACTAATTTAATTTGTTTTTTCGCTTTACTTTGGGTCTCCTTTGTCATTTGAAGTTTTAACTTTATCTTATATTCATCACTGGGGTGGAATTATACATTTGAAATTATATATTCGAATTCACATATATTTCACGCTTTTAAACAACTATTTATTTACTGATTTGAACATAAAATGTGTTTTTTGTCTTAGAATTCTCACTTTTGGGAGTTTTAGTTGTGTTAAGTTGCTATTACATGTGAAATTGTGACCTTTATTTTATGCAAAATTCTTGTTATTAACATGTTTAAGCTTTGTTTAATATATTTTACATATATATTATTTTACTATTCCTTTTGTTCTATTTTACCGCCTTGCTCGCCTTTCGGCCGCCTTTCAACCGCCTCGCCATTCGCCTATTCTAGGAATTTCTCGCCCGTCTCTCGCCTTTCGCCTTTAACAACTATGCTAATGATTATACATAAGCTCAAAGGATCTTTTCCTTCCATGCTATGAGATAAAAGACCATTATCTCCATGAAAGGAACTAGGACCTCATTGGGGGAAGGAAGAATCAGGAGCAGAAAGCTTATGGTGGGGAATCAAACATTCAAACAGTATAACCAAATAGAAATAACTGTGAACATTAATCTTCCAAACAGCAAGTCCGCAATAGTAAAGGAACAGAAATCGACAAATTAAACTTAAGATAGGGAGATAATATTGTGCAAAAGTGCTGCTTGACTAGTAAAACCTAACCATCAGGAAGCAGCACAGGCTAATCAGAGAAACATATAAGAGATTTTCATATGTATATCTTTCACGCAGAAGTATACGTACTTTTTGGATTGACCGGTCTCCGAAAGATCAAAGAATTCCATTGCTACCCTGCCTTCCACAGAACTAAGAGCATAACCTACAAATGACGGTCATGGTCAGGAAAATCGAGAAGGCATTGAAATGGGAAACTGGCATTAGTGTACCATACATTAAAACTTTACAATTGTGACCTTAATCCTGCTAAAATAACTGAAAGAGCAAGATGGATATTAAACAAGCATACTCATAAAAAGGAGAAAAAGAAAAAATAAAGTTCCAGGGTGATACCTGTTCCATTAGGATAACAACGCACACATCTGGTTTGGTACTTTAATGAAGATTCCCTCCGTTGTTCAGGTTGAGACATATTCCGCAGGTCATAGACATTAACATGCCTTCCAGCAGTTGCTACAACTAAACGATGGCCAACAAGAGATAGGGAATAGACACGCTCAGGTTGACCGTACGTCCCGACAAGAGCACGCTCCTGCGCACTTGCGCCTCTGGGATCCCAACACTTGATGGTTTTATCCCAACTACCAGTTATCACTTGCCCTGCAAGTATAACCGGGTTAAAAGCATGTCATTAACGAAACAGAATCAAGAAAGAAACATATCCTGCATTGCATCAGTACAGATCACAGTGTCTAGTATTTTGCCAGTATATCATTACAAAAATATAGCAAGACTGCAAAAAGAAAAGATAATAGTGAATCATATTTATGGTATTTCCTCCGTCCAAAAAGGAGTTGCGATTGGCAAGTCACTTTTTAAGCTGTTTCCCTAACTTTTCTCTCTCATTTGTCTTCTCCATGTTGCCCTCTTAAGCATTTACTTCAAAATACCAATTTCTAAAATAGCCTTTTATTAAAGCATTTGGGGAAAGATCGCTGAGGTTAGTACTATACTTTTAGAAACACGACTCTTTTGGGGGGATAAAAAGAACAGGAACATGAGATGCAATGTACATTAATCAATATTGTCTTGGTACGGGATTCGTCATCTACACCCCAACAAACACACCCAATTGAGAGAGAAGGGGGAAGCATAGACATTGTTGATTCAAATCTGTCATCCGAAAATAGATAATTTACTCATTTTATTCAGACTGCTACCAAAAAGAGCTTCCATAAATACAATCACATAAGCATTGGAATTCCTTCTCCCTCCACTAAAGTAACAGAAAAGGTTATCATAGTCAATCAAATACTACCCTGCAATTTACCTTCTCTTGCTCATGTATTCTCCTGTCAGATATCCTAATTTACTTTATCTAGTTGGGCAGAAGCTCATTATGGCACGAACAAACACGATACGATGCTTTTTTATTCCAAAGAAACAGCTTCCGCTTCACGACAATTTGCAACAACAAGAAAGGAGAAATATTGAAACAGTCTATTATGATGGCTAATTTACTAAAACCAACCTGTTGCGTATGAGTACTCAATACAGCGCACAGGCGCATCATGACGGCCCAAAATATCTTCTCTTCCATAGCCAAAAACAAGTCTGAAATATGAACAAACTCATTATTTGTTAGATTTACAAAAGTCTTATCATCATCAAAACTCTAGTCCTTACAATTTACAAACACAAACTGGCACAGTCATCTTATTCAAAAGACGATAGATCACAACTAATGCATGGACACATAGGCAGCTGGAGTGAACAAAAATCAATGAACAAGTTTTGGTGGCTTTATCAGCAGATCAAGGACCAATGCATCTAGTAGATTATGCATGTTCAGGAACCACTGAAGATCTGCACAAACAACAGTTCATCAATTATATTTTACTCCCTCCGTCCCATAATAAATGTCGCATTTGACTTGTCACCATTTTAAAGAGATGTACTTTATTTGTTTGTACATTGCTTGTGCAAAGGTGAAATTGCACTACAATACATTCCTTATTTAGAAACGTGACATTTATTTTGGGACAAACCAAAAAGGAAAATGCGACAATTATTATGGGATGGAGGGAGTACAGAACAGACTGAAAACATAAAACTGTATAGCTTCTGAAAACTGAAAACAAGACTGAGTAAAACTCAGACGTTCACTAATTAGTTGAGTTCCACAAAGAGGCCTGTTTTAGAAAGATGCCAAGATCTAACTTTTTTCTCACAAAACCTAGGGTGAAGACTTGCAGAGATTGAAGGGATTTATTCACTTTGCTTTGTACTTACCTGGTTAACTCAACTCATTATTATCGTGGGAGAACCTCCTCATTATCAATGTTCCATTTTCAGAATCCGTTCTCAAATTTAAGTATTAGACTCTCCCTCCATCCAATTTTAAATTGTACAAAAAGTGCCATGCACGGGAACTAGGGAAAAGTAGTGAGTATGAAAAGTAGGGTAGGGGTTATAAGTGGGGTAGGGAATAGTCAGTTGGTCACCTAAAATGGAAATTTGTGCAATTTGACATGGGACGTAGGGAGAACTTTTCAAACTTACTACATGTTAAGCGATCATTACAGAACATAGTTTTTACATAAAAAAAATATTGTCACATTATCCATTTCTGTGTCCAAAATCCATAAGCTAGCAAATTGGAACTCTTTTTGTTTCTAGTTGAAAGAACCAGCTGGGTCAGAACAGCCTAAATAGTTCACCTAAAACAAATTGATAGCAACATAGTAATCATTTCATGACATATGCATGACGAACAATTATTGTGTTCAGAACTTCAGATTGTGATTTCCATATCAGAAGGAGAAAATTCGATGGAATGAACTTAAGCAAAGACCAAAAGAAAAGGGTGTATATTACCTACAGACGAAGCTGAATGACATTCTAATTACTACGTACGGTAAATGTATCTCATGTAACGCTTACTCCCTCTGTTCCACCTCAAACCGGACTAGCTTTTTTGGGCACGGTGATTAAGAATAAGTGAGGTAGGAGAGAGGTGTTGTGAGTATAAAAATTAAAGTATGAGAGAGAATGAGTAGGAGGATTAGTAGGTTGATTGGCGTTGACGTGTTGTGAGTATAAAAGTAAAGTAGGAGAGAGAATGGGTAGGAGGAATAATGAAGATTTTTTGCCATTTCGGGTAGTCCGGTTTGAGGTGGGACGGACCAAAAGGGAAATAAGTACGGTTCGAGGGGGGACGGAGGGAGTATACCATATTCCTATTTACTCCCTCCGTCCATAGTTATTTAAGGCTCAAGGCGCACCAAGGCGCAAGAGGTGAGCCCGGAGCCTAGGCGCAAGGCGCAAGGCGGGCGCGCGCCCGAGTGACGAAGCCCAAAAAATTGGCTAAAAATACTAAAATATACATTATAAGTCAAAAAAGAAACAAACATAAAAGAAATAAGCATAAATAGATGTTCAAATAAGAATAAATAGATTTTCATCAAGCATAAATAGAAGTTCAATTGTAAAGAGAAGTTCAAAAATAAGGAATCCAAGTATAAATCATATAAAAAGCATAAATAGATGTTTTAAATCACTTCATCATTCCCAATCGTCATCTTCAAACACATCATCTTCTTCAACATATGTCTTGTCCACTTCCGCTTCTTCAAATTCCTCCTCGTCCTCTGAAGCTTCATCTTCCTCATCTATTAGGTGAAGACTATTACGATTAGCACGAGATGAACTTGGACCGTAAGCTCCCTTTCCTCTCATGGTTCTCGCTGTGGGAGTAGAACTTGAAACTACTCCTGCTCTTGCATTCGATCTTGTAAAATGACTTGGTTCTCCCACTCCGGCAGCTCTAGCAACTGTAGACCAAGTCAAGGAATCATCATCATCGAAGACTCGATCTTGATCATCATCATCATCCTCCGCAATTCCAGTTAACCACTCATTGCACTCATCAATATCATCCAATAGGATGGGATCAATGGTGTCTCGTACATTATATCTCCGCTTTAGCGCCCGGTTGTACTTCACGAACACCAAATCATTCAAGCGGGATTGAGTCAATCTATTGCGCTTCTTGTTATGAAGCTACAAAATATTTACGAATTGTTATCAATATTTCCTTCTAAAACCATTTGACTAATGTATTACTAGAACTTAGAACATGGAAATCATAAAATAAAAGGCACGTACATGTTCAAAGAAACTCCAGTTTCGCTCACATCCAGACGAGCTACATGTTAGACTGAGGATCTTAATGGCGAACTTTTGTAGATTGGGAGTTGAAGTACCAAAAGCAGCCCACCATTCAGCTGTTATGGTTAAATGTAGACATTAAGACAGATTAAATTATTCCTACAGTAACAACTGTTTGGAAAAAAAAATTAAAACCAAATTAAATCAATAAAAAAGAAAAGAAAAGAAAAGCACTTTACGTTGTTGGAAAAAAAATACATACTCGTATACCAGTTGGAAAGAAAACCAAATTAAAACCAAATTAAAAAATACAACTTACTGTTGTTCAGTTGTTGGAAGAAAAAAAATTGAAAAAAACACATACTCGCCGGTTGGAAAGAAAACCAAATTAAAACCAAATTAAAAAGAAAAGCACTTTACGTTAAAAAAAAAAAAAAAAAAGAAACCTGTTTTGGAGTTTGTTTATGGTCGCGGAGACTCGCCTGGGAGGTCGCCCGAGTTCACCTGAGCTAGCCGGATGTTCGCGGAGGTCGCCGGAGGTCGCCTGGATGCTCGCCGGAGGTCGTCGGAGGGTTACGTTAATTAGCTTGGTAATTTACGTGTTTCACAGTCTTATTTATACACCGAATTAGAACCAAATTAGGGTTAATTAGCTTTGTAATTTACGGAATTGACGGTCAATTGCCTTGTAGAATTCCTCCGCAGACGGGAATTGATCATCGCAATACGTTAATCAAGGCTTCATTGACGGTCAATTACCCTCCTTGCGCCTAGGCGCGCCTCGCCGAGGCTCGCGACTCACCAATAGGCGCGCTTAAGCCCACGCCTTGGAGACGGCGCCTCGCCTGGCCTGATTGAAGCCCAAAGACTGCGCCTCGCTGGGACTTGCGCCTAGGCGCGCGCCTAGGCGCGCTTTTGATAACTATGCCTCCGTCCCACTATACTTGACACTTCTTTCCATTTTGGGCCGTCCCACTATACTTGACACCTTCCAAAAATAACCAAGTTTTTATATTTTTATATTCACTCTACCCCACCACTCATTCTCTCTCTTCATTTTCTACCACACATTTATTCAACCAACACTACTATTTATCCCACTCATTCTCTCTCTTCATTTTCCACCACACATTTATTTTATTTTATTCTTTTTCCTTGGTTTTTGAACCCACCCCTTGGGTGTCAAGTATAGTGGTACGGAGGGAGTATATTCCCGTTATTGTTCCCTCTATTCCATTCACTATTCTCCTTTTCAAGATGCTTTACTCAAAGAGTCTCATTTAGGAAACTAAGCAGACAATTACCAATAGTACTAACTATACCCCCCATATCTTAGAATAAATGAGCTGACTACAACGAGTAAAGTTTCTTATGTCCAGAAGAATCGCGAACTACACACCATCACATCTGAGGACTGCTAGTGCTCAGCCCCTTGAGATAGTGTGCTGCTACCTTTGTCCCCAAATGAGTCTCATTTACCAATTTCATTATGTAGGGAAAAATGGAAAAGATAAAGGGCACACATTTCTAAAAGCGACGGCAACAAATTTACTGCAATTTTATGAAAATAAAACCAAGTAAAGCTTCATCCTTAAACAAGCTCTTTTTACGGACGGTGGGAGTATAATAATCACGCTGTAATTCTATGAACCTTAAAGAAATACTAAAACTAAACAATAAAGTTAGCTGGAAAACAAAAATTAGGGCATAAATAGGCAGTACCTCCTGACAGTATGATCAGCACTGGCACTAAACCCGGAAGAATCATCGTGAAAACAGCAATCAAAAACAGCACCGCCGTGCATGAACTCTCCTCGCAACACATCGGTACTTGCATCGTACAATCGAACACTCTGACCACAAAAACACCATAGTTAGAGTTGTGAATCAGAAACGAATCGAATTCCAATCGGGTATCTAGTAATAGGATAATGATTACTTTGTCCCAGGATGAAACGAGTAGATGATCGCTGTGATGTGAGAAACGGAGATTTGTAATACCGTCTGACGGAGGATGGGTAAGCTCCCGTCCGGTGAGTGGTGGCACGGCCGCCATGGCGTTAGGGTTCAGAGAGGGAAAGATGGAATTGAAATTGAGGAGGGTATTATTGGGGAGAGAAAGAGGGGGAAGGGAATTTGAAAGTGAAATGGGAGGGGAGGGGATTTTCAGATTTGGGAATTTAAATTCAAAAAGAGGGGAGGGGAGTAGAGTGATTTTTTTCTCAAATAATTCTTTTTTAAAAATCTATTTTCCAAAATAACTCACTTTCCAAACCATTTTCCAAAATGATCACTTTTTGGAAACTCGCTACACGGTATAGCGAGTTCAAATTGTTACCTTTGAAACTCGATACACGTGTAGCGAGTTTGGTGTAATTAGGGTTAATCAAGGCGCCGTTCAACTCTGATAATTAGTCAACACCTAAATCGCTACACCATGTAGCGATTTCATTCGGTTCATGAAACTCGCTACACGGTGTAGCGAGTTTTCAAAAATCATCAGTCCCCCTTAGCGACTTCCATACGGTTTTACAGAAAAAAAAAAAACCTATGTAAGTTGCAGCAGCCGCAAGAGAGAAGAAGGAGATTATTAACATTGTTATTTTCATCAAGTCTAAGCTTATCATCTTCCAAATTTCTCTATTGTAAGTTTACATTTTAATTTTTTACTTCATTTGTGTGTTGATTTGAGTATTTTTTTATTTGAAAATTAGGTTTATTCAACTCAATTGTTGGTATATTTTGAACTCAATTGTTGGTATACTTCATTTTGAGTTATTGTACATGTTGATATTGAACTCACTTAGTGCTGTTATTGAACTTAATTTTTGGTATATTTGAACCCAATTGTTGGTATATTTGAACTCAAACGTTGGTATATGTGAACTCCATTTTTGATATATTTGAACTCAATAGTTGGTATATTTAAACACCATTGTGGTATATTTGAAAGTTTGGTGTTTTAAACTCAATTTGTGACTCAAATTTGGAGAAGTAAAAGTATTTGCTATTGATGTTTCAAAGTCTCTATATTTGTATATGTATTTATTTGATATTGAAATTGGGTTTCTTTTGTTGAAACAGATAGATTCCTTCGTTGATCCCGGGCCTATTGATAACTCTGTTCTGACCGAACATGAGAACCAAAGAGCTCGTTTTATTTGGGCCGGAGTGGAGGTTGCTAGTTCGCTCTCATTTCGTCGTGGCGCCACGTTGCCGGATAGACTAGCATCGAGAATTTTGTCGAGATTATCCGAGTGTTGCTTTGCTGGAGTTCATTACATAGGGAGGATTCAATACGATTTTGGGTTGCTGGAGGCCTTGATCGAGAGATGGCGTCCGGAGACCCATTCATTCCACCTCCCGGTTGGTGAGATGACGATCACCCTAGAGAATATCGGCATGATTTCCGGGTTGCCGATTGATGGGGATGTTGTTACTGATGCTGACATCCCAGCAGCTTTTAGGGGATGTTCCATCTCCCGGAGATATGGATGGGAGTAGTCTAAAGCTACGGTGGATTATAAGCCAATTTCCACACTTCCATGACCTAGCTGATGATTCCCCCCAGGACCTTATTGATATGTACGTACAGGCTTATATCATGCTCGTCTTGGGTTCTACGGTGATGCGTGATCGTACGAACAACAAGGTTATGTTGTATTATCTCCCTCTGCGTGGGGAGGTTTCGAGGGTCTGGCAGTACAATTGGGGAAGTGCGTCGCTGGCTTTTCTATATCGAGAGATGTGTAGTGCGACTGACCCTCTGACGAGACAGTGCGAAGGATTTCTCAATATTCTACAGGTATGTTTATCTCATTTTAATGTTCTTTATGTTGTTTTTAAGTTTGATTTCAAATTATCGGCATTATTTATAGTATTTGATATAGATTTGGGCTTGAGAGCGGTTGCTATGTGTGCAACCTGGAATTCGTAGGCGAAACAGAGATCTAGACTTCGAGCACATGCCTCTGGGATACAGGTATACATATATCATACGTTATTTTCTCGTCGTTATAGTTTTTTTTTTAACTTTTTCTTATAATTATTCTATTTATGAAATTTCAGGTGGACCCATTCATCATTGTATCTCAAGGAGATTACTGCCCATAACCTGCGAGGTTATCGTAATCAACTGGCCAAGCTAACCGATGATCAGGTTGTGTGGTAGCCTTATAGAGATAGAAAGGATACCCATTTCACACAACGGTAGAAGGCAGTTTCAACAATTGCTGTGATTGACATCCCACGGGCTCCCTTCATGACACCATTAAAAACCTCAGACATGCTAGTAGTCATAATGACATATCTGTAACCACCATCGTGTGCCAATGTCCATTTTCTGGCATCTAAATTCAGAAACCATGCAATTGCCTCAGGGTTAATTGAATGGATACTCTCTAAGGTAGATTTCAATTTTATGGTAATCAATGAAGCCTTCTTCTTGTCGAGCAGAACTACCAATATCACTGTAAAAGGGATAATCCGCTCTCTCATACCTTTGATTTTTCGACGCTTCATAATAAACAAAAGGTGTTTCCACGTCATAATCAATCGGCCCATTATCACCCTCTCCCAAATCGATATCAGAATCACTACTACCCTCTTGATATTCATCATCATCGTCTAGCATTGCATCTACATCAGTGTCTTCTTCTTCTTCGTCATAATCTACATCATCTGTTAATGTTAGATCATGTGTTGTCATCCCAAGTGTTGCAAACCAGTGTTGCCATTGGTGTTGCCAAAAGTGTTGCCATTTGGAATTGGCGACACTGAGTTAGTTACTGTATTTTTCACAAATATTAATGGGTAAATTAATGTTTATATAACAGTAGTTAGTCACCTTAAAATGAGCTTAAAATCGGCAACGAAAGCTTGACCCGGGCGTTAATCACGAAGAAGAAGAAGAAGTTAACAAATAAACATGTGTTTATTTGTTTAATTGATGACCAAGCCGGGAGATATTTTAGTCGGCTATTACGGGGAGAACAAGTCAGAGTACAAGGCAACCAAAGCTAAGAGGTACAAGCAAGAGAAGCAAGAGAAGACTAGGTCTCCTACAATGAAGGCGAGAAGGCTATTTTGGAGGAAACAAACCCAAGGCCGTTAGCTGATCATTTGAGTAGGCTCCAAGACTTTGTGGCCTATAAATAGTGCAGTGGATCTTCATTGAAGATCATCCAATTCAGAAAACGCAAATCTGCACAAGAAAAGTAGAATTACGCTCTCAAGTGTTGCCATTCGGTGTCGGCAACACTTTGTCCAACACTCGAATATTTCATATAGATTTTTATATTTTTGTGAGGTTTTGAGTGTTTATTTACCGAGAGAATTCGTGTATGTTGTTCCTTATATCGGGGTTCGTTTATCATTAAGGAACAACCTCGACCTTGTATTGAATTCATATTATTAATAGAAAGGTCTTGCCTTTTAGGCACCCATCAAGTTATATATTTATATAACTTGATAAAAATTATATTCTTGTGTATTGCTTTAATTCTTCCGCTGCAAATTATATTTATTTCTATTGATTTGTGCTTTTTCTAGAATTGGTGAATGTGTTGTTGTTAGTGTCATCAACACTAAGAACAACACACGTGAGTTTTATCTCACCTTGTGAGTTTCGTCTCATAAGTTCTTAGCCATAGACAATTTCAATTGGTATCGAGCCTAGCACTTGATATACTAAGTGTTTAGATCCTTTTGTCATGGCTTATGATCCCGCAAACCCTAATCAAAAGAGATTACCGGTTTTAGACGGATCTAATTATGCTTATTGGAAGATTCGCCTACGCTCGCATATCAAATCAATTGATCTTCGGGCTTGGCGATCTATTTTAAATGGTTATTCTGTTCCAATGCTTCCTCAGGATGACGATGGTGACGTACAAGTCAAACCCGAATTCGAGTGGACAATTGAAGAGAATAATCTTGCTAGTTTCAATGAAAAGGCACCGAATGCCATCTATGAATGGGTTGACATGCATATGTTCAAACTCATTCAAAATAGTCCCTCTGCAAAAGATGCTTGGGATACTTTACAAAGATTTTGTGAAGGAGATGGCAGTGTCAGAAACAAAGCTTAGAGGTCTCACTAGTAGATTTGAAAGATTAAGAATGGGTGAAAACGAAGACATCTCGTCTTATTTTGAAAAGTTGATTGATATTTCAAATGCTTGTCAAGTATTAGGGAGCCTTTTACAAATAAACAACTTGTTTCAAAAGCTATTCGTACTCTTCCCGAACGTTTTAATATTAAAGTTTCAGCTATTGAAGAGGCCCATAATCTTTCAACAATGGACATCAACTCCTTAATGAGTATTTTGAAAAACTTTGAGTTGAATCTCAATGAACAAACGGAGGCTTCTAAAGGCAAGAATATTGCCTTAAAAGTCGAATCTTCGGACACATGTGTGGACGATGAAGATGAAGTCTTCGAGGAGTTAGATGAAAATACTAGTGTAGCTTTACTTGCAAGGAGATATAATTCTATGGTTAGAAAATTTAACAAAGTGCAGGTAAAGGCTAAGGACCAAACGGCCAAAACCTCTAGTTTTGTGCCAAGGAGAAGTCCTCCTCCAAATCAAAAGGATATCCCACCAAGGCGTGCATCCTCGGAAAAGATCCGGTCCGATCCTAAGTACATTGAATCTATTCAATGTCATGCTTGTTCCGGTTGGGGTCACTATGCCAATGAATGTGCTAACACCTTGAGAAAGGCGGGCAAAAACTTGTGGGTATTTCTTAGTGATGGAGAGGAGGAAGGAACGGAGAAAGAAGAACAGGACGGAGCAAGTAGTCATGATGGCCACGGTAGAGGAGCTACCTTCGGCGAGAGTGTTACTTCAAGTGTCATTACGGATTTGACAACACTTGACACAACATTGGTGACTTCTTCGAGAAAGTGTTGTCCCAAGTGTCGTCCGGGAATTGGCAACACTTGGCACAACACTCAGCGGTATGATTCTTTAAATGATCTTAATTTGCATGGTTCAACCGATTTAAGTTCGAAGAGATTATAGAGGATGATCTTGATAAAGATGAACTTATTTGTGAATTAAAAAACCTCTATAAATCTCTCCTCGTGGAATGGAAAAAGGATAATAAGATGGTGGTTTTCTTGAAAAAGGAAAATCGGGATCTTAAGAACTCCTTGACTCGGCTAGAAGCTCAACTCGGTAGGAGAGAATTGGATCTTGATAAAATCAAGGCCAAACTCAACCTAGCCGAATCCACCTTCAAAAAACTCAACACGAGTTCATCCAAATTGGATGAAATACTCAAATTGAGTAAGCCTACGAAAGCTGGTCTTGGGTTCCAAGAATCACTTGAAAGTATTACCTCTTCCTTGTTTGATGTTGAAACTAAAAATTGTTTTGTAAAAGAGCGTGTCAAGGAAAAGGGTAGCACTTCTAGTGATTCCTCCGATCAATCCAATGAGTGTGGATCTTGTCACAAAGCTGGACATTTAAAACCGGATTGCATTTTCCTACAAAAGAAAATGTCCGAGTCTTCAAGTGTCGTCTCAAGTGTCGCGGTTTCTCGGGGCAACACTTATGGCAACAACGGTGAACAGAAATCCAGATTTTCAAAAAAGGGTTGGTTACCCAAGGAAAAGCGAAATGCTATGTTGTTTATACGGCCTTAAGGACTAACATTGCGGGAACTTGGTACTTTGATAGTGGTTGTTCACGTCATATGACCGGTACAAAATCATTCCTAGCAGTACCAACCTATTCAAGGAGGCTCGGTGACTTATGGTGGTGGAGGCAAGAGTGAAATAGTTGGTAAAGGAACACTTGGATATTGTTGGTTTTCCTCCTTTGAAAAATGTCTTGCACGTAGATGGTTTACTTGCTAATTTAATTAGCATTAGCCAACTATGTGATGACAATTTGGAGGTAAAATTCAATAAAAATACTGTGAAGTGTTTGATAACACTAACTTTTGTGTCATAGTGGAATAAGATCAAGTGATAATTGCTATACGGTTGGTAATAAATCGGTGTGCAATTTGACAAAACTTGATGATATTAGGTTATGGCATCAAAAGTTAGGTCATTCTCATTATAGGAATCTTGAGAAGATTATCAAACATAATGCCGTCAAAGGTGTTCCTAAACTAGACCTCAAAAACGCCGTGATGTGTGGTATTTGTCAAAAGGGTAAGCAAACTCGTGTTGCTCACGGTGTTGAACAACACAATGAGCAACACTCGGGAACAACACATTGTTTTCGGCTTCTACATATGGACTTGATGGGTCCTATTGAGATAGAAAGCTTGGGAGGTAAGAAGTATGTTTATGTAATAGTTGATGATTTTTCTAGGTTTACATGGGTGTATTTCTTAAGAGAAAAATACGAAACTTTTGATAAATTTACTCACTTAGCCTCTAAAATCAAAAAACATGTTTTGTTCTCCTATTTTTCGAATAAGATCGGATCATGGTAGAGAATTTGAAAACATCTCCTTTTCTACTTTTTGTAGTAAAAGGGGATACACCATGAGTTTTCGGCACCCAAAACACCACAACAAAATGGTGTTCTTGAAAGGAAAAATAGGACTTTAATGGAAATGGCTCGTGTTATGCTAATTGCTAGAAATATTTCTAAAGGTTTTGGGCCGAAGCATTAAACACGGCTTGTCACACTACAAATAGAGTTTTCTTAAGACCCAGGTACAACTATGACACCCTATGAGATTTTAAATGGAAAGAAACCTACGGTTCACTATTTTCATGTGTTTGGGTGTTTGTGCTACATTTTAAATGACCGGGAATACTTAGGAAAACTTGATTCTAAGAGTGACAAAGCCATCTTTCTTGGCTACTCTCAAAACAGTCATGCTTATCGTGTCTATAATTTGAGGTTAAAAGTGATTCAAGAATCGGTAAATATTGAATTTAACGATTACTTGAGTGCGCGAGGAGAACCGGTGATGATATACCTCGACTCTATTAGAAGAAGTCGAACAAAGGGCTGGGCAGAATGCGATTCGGCCATTGCGGCCACGATTCAAGTGTTGCTCCAAGTGTCGCCCACTGAAATAGCAACACGAGGCAACACGGGAGAACGAGAACAGTGGTGGAAATTACCGAGAGCGGTGACTCGGAAGGAGAAGATGGATTGGTGTACCATCAAGGCGGGAGAGATCCCCGGCTCGAATTAGAAATTATCATCCCATTACTCAAGTAATTGGTGATGTTAATGAAGGGGTTAGAACAAGGAACAAGGAGCCGGTTGATTACGAGAGATATGGTTAGGTATGTGTGTATGTCCTCCACATACTCTCGGGTAAAACACTCTGTTTCGTTTCCTCTCTTGAACCAAAAAATGTGATTGAGGCCTTAAATGATAAATTACGGATTCAAGCTATGCAAGAAGAGCTTGAACAATTTACCCGTAACGAGGTTTGGTGTTTAGTTCCACGTCCTTTAAATACTAACATTATTGGAACTAAATGGATTTACAAAAACAAATCGATGAATTGGGTAATATTGTTCGTAATAAAGCTCGTCTTGTGGCTCAAGGCTATACACAAGTGGAAGGAATCGACTTTGACGAGACCTTTGCACTGTGGCTAGAATTGAGTCAATAAGACTTCTTCTTGCTATAGCTTGTTATCTCAAAATCACATTGCACCAAATGGATGTCAAAGCGGCTTTCTTGAATGGGTACTTAGATAAAGAGATCTATGTAGAGCAACCCAAAGGGTTTGAAGACCCATTCCACCGGACCATGTATACGAGACTTGATAAGGCCTTATATGGCTTAAAACAAGCTCCTCGTGCATGGTATGGGCGTCTAACAAGCTTCCTTCTTGAATATGGATTTGTTAGAGGAGAAGCCGATAGGACATTATTTATTCTTAGGGAAAATAAAGAGCTTGTCATTGCTCAAATCTATGTTGATGACATAGTTTATGGTTCCACATCTAAAACATGTTTACAAAATTTTGTGGAAGCTATGACATCTACATTTGAGATGAGCATGATAGGAGAACTTAATTATTTCCTAGGATTGCGGGTGAAACAATCGAATGATGGAGTCTTCATCACTCGAGCAAGTATGCTAAGAGTACGGTGAAAAGATTTGGATTGGAGAGTGCCAAGAGCTCTAAAATACCTATGGGATCATCTCTTAAGGTAACGAAAGATCGGGCGGGGAGGATGTTGACCCAACTCTGTATAGATCCATGATAGGTAGTCTTCTTTATCTTCTTGCGCGGTCGTCTAGATATAATGTTCGGCGTAGGTGTTTGTGCTAGATATCAATCTGCTCCTAAAATTTCTCACCTAAATGCTTTGTCAAGAAAATCATCAAGTATGTGTGCGGGACAAGTGAATTGGGAATCTGGTTCACCAAAGACACTAATACCAACTTAGTTGGTTTTAGTGACTACGATTGGGCGGGGGATATAGATGACGAAAGAGTACTAGTGGGGGTTGTTTTTCTTGGGTAATAATCTAGTGTCATGGTACGATCGCAAGCAAAGCTGTGTTTCTCTCTCGGCTATTGAATGCGAATATGTGGCGGCGGGGAGTTGTTGTTCACAACTAATATGGTTAAAACACATGCTTGATGACTATGGTCTTGATAGTAATATCTTGACCATGTATTGTGACAATACGAGTGCTATAAATATCTCCAAAAACCATGTACAACACTCACGCACTAAGCACATTGATATCCGCCATCATTTTTTAAGAGATTTAGTAGAAAAGGAATTGATCCAAATAGAGCATATTGATACAAAACATCAACTTGCTGATATTTTGACCAAAGCCTTGGACCATGAGAGATTTTCAAGTTTGAAAAAATCTCTTGGTCTATGTTTTCTATAAATACGGTAGTGTTGCCGTCGGTGTTACCAACATGTCGGCAACACTTTGTATGAGTTGTATATTATCTTTAAAAAAAAAAAAATTATAGCTAGTTTAATCCCAAATGGGGGCATTTCTTGACCTTTTTGTTCTAGTATGTGTACATTATTAAGGTTAACATTTTTTATAAAATACCCCTTTGTGCTAAAAAGTGACAAAGTCACTCATATTGTTGTTGATATTTTAAAAAAAAAAGGGCAAAGCTTGTGAAAATTCCCAAAGGGAATATAATGTAGTGTTTTATACTAAGTATTAGGGACATGGAGCTCGCTACTACAGTGTACCCTACTTGAAAGGTATAAAACTTACTAATTGTAGCTTTACACTTTAATAAAAAACTCGGGGCACGGAGCTCGCTACTACGATGCTTCCTTGTAAATAAATAAAGTGTAAAGTGTGCTTAAAAATTGCCTAAGAAAGTATAGTTATATATGTTAAAAAATATCAAGGGGATTTTATTTAAAAATGTTGCCTTGTGTGTCACGCAACATTGCTAGTAACACATTAGTAGATGCTACATTAATTTTTTATTTTCTTATTTTTGTTTTTGTTAATTAAATTTTAAATCTCCAAAAGTCTATTTGCTTATATTTAGAGTTTGTGAAATTTAAAAGGTTTTTAGCAAAAATTTTTATTTTTGTCAATCTAAGTGTAATTTTGTAATATCTATTTTTTAAAATTCATCTCTTTGAATTTTGAAAAACACAATTTTATGGATATTACTAAAATTATGTTTAGTTATTATTAAAAATTATAAAAATTAAAAAAAAAAAAAAAAAAAAGGGATTTTTTTTAAAAAAAAAAAATGTCGGATAACACTTGAGTTTGTTGGGATTTTTAGAGATAATTGGAGGATTAATTAATTTGACCTTGTCAAATCAATTAACTCCCTCCACTATTCACTCATTAAAACCCTCTCCTAAACCCTCTCTCTCTCACCGTGCTCTCTCTCTCTCTCTAGGCGGAAAGAAGAAACCCTTCCCTGCTCCTTCTTCGTCGTTCGTCAATCCTCCATGGCAAGCACCAAAAATTCACCCCAAATTTCATCACCCATGGAAATTTCGCCACTAGCTCCCTCTAGTGTTGCCTCAAAGGTCGCCGTTCCAATGGAGATATCCTGCGACACTTTCGGCCACACCCTCAACCTCACCCTCATTAGACATTGTTGTCTATGATCCTTCCAAAATTCCCATTCCTATTAATCTTCCGAAGCTACCCCCTCCATAGAGCTCACCTTCGCCCCTCGAAAGAAGACCAAGAAGAGAAAGGCGGTTGATGCCTCTTCGTCTTTTAGGGGTGGAGTGCGTAGACAATGCGAGAGGATCAAAACCTTGTTCGGGTCCAAGATTCCTTCCAACACGGTGATGATCCGGTAAATGTGGAGGATAGCTCGAGTTCTTCTCTCAACATTTCGTCAGGAAGGTTCGGACCCGGCTTTTAAAGAGACAAAGGAGCCCTCATCATCTTCGATGAGGATGAAGAAGCTTGGTTGGAAGATGAGGAAACTCTTCTTTGAAGCCCGGTCCAAAATGAAGAAGAAACGAGAAAATTTCATCAAGTGTCGCCCCAAGTGTTGCCGATGAAATGGCAACACTGAAGCAACACCTTTGCCAAGACCAAAGCACAATCGAGTTCTCCTTCGTATTCTCCTATTTCTGGCACGAGGTACACTCTCCTAATCCCTCTCGGGATACAAAGTCGGATTATGAGTCCTTTGGATTTTATGAACGTCCTTTTCTTTCGGATGAATTTTATGGTGAAACAAATTTAGATAAGTTTGTTGAAGATTACGAGAAGAAAATTCTGAATGAAAAGAATATGTATGTGACTCAATTCAAGGAGTTAGGTGTGTATCGGTTTTGGAGGATAGGATGTTTTTGCCTACGGTGACTAAAGTGTCATCGTACATTGAAAGTGTGGTTAGGAATTTCTATGCTCATCTTAGGGATAATATTGATGATAGGAATACCCCTCATTATGGAAAGATTTTTGTTAGGGGCAATATCTATGATTTTAATCCCTTGATCATCAACAAGGCATTCGGCCTCCCTAATGTCGAAGATGAGAGTTTGGAATATGATCCTAATGCCTTAGCCACCTTTTAGCTGGAGGGAGAATCACCATTTGGTCGATCACTTTAGGTCTACCCATCTCACTTCTTTGTTTAGCGTGCTCCACAAGATTTGTATAACAAATTGGCTTCCTACGGCAAACGAGAACACGGTCACTTTTGAGCAAGCTAATTTGTTGTACAAACTAGGCAAGAAACAAAGAGTTAACTTTGGGAGACTTGTATTTGCTCACCTTGCTGCATGGGCTAAGAAGAAAAAGACCTCCTCCTTCATTTTTCCTTCCCTTATTTTCCAAGTCCTAATGTACCAAAACCTTAAGCCTTGGAATGGTGATAATCTTTACGAAAGACTGTGTATTATCGAATTACCAAGCACTTTCTGAAGGTGATAGGCACGGGGATTTACCTTGGGTTTTGGTTACAAATGCTCCTCCTGTTCTTGCCCACGCTGCAGTGTCGCCCCAAGTGTCGCTCCACAGGCGCAACACTTACGGCAACACTTTGCTCTGTAATGGTTGATCTTTGCTATGGTACTTAATTTTTCAATAGTCGAGTCAAGCACATTGACTCGATAATTCGGGGTGGTTGGACATGCGTGACATGATGAAAATGGTGGATTTAATTTCTTCCAAAATAGGGGAGATAAGCCACCAAGGCGTGATGATGATGATGGAGTGGAAATGGTCTTTGGGCCAAGTGGGACGGCGAGAGGGAGGTGAAGGAGGCTGGAAATGCGGTTTAAAGATGGTTGGTTTGAATGGTGGTTGTTTTTGGTGGTTTGGAACAAAAACAATTTTATTTGTTTTATTTTGGTTTGTAATGCTTAAACAAATTTTATTTACATTTATTTTTTTCTTTGTTTAATTTGGAATTTTCTTCAAACTTGGATGGATGTTTTTTGTTGAATGATGGAATGGTTGGTTTAAGATTTTAATAATTATTTTGGTTAGTTATTAATTTCGTATTAAGGGGAGATTTTTGTAAAGATTTTGATACTTCATTTGCTTAATGGTTGATGTTTTGGATTGAAAAATATTTCAAAACATTGCACGAAGGTTTATGTTGCCTCTATCAAAATCTCGTGGCATTTTTGTGGTTTTTAGTTAAGTTTGACTAAGCTGTTTTTGAAAAGATCATCACATTGGTATTTTGTGAAGAAATCGGTAACTATGGGGGAGATTGTTAATGTTAGATCATGTGTTGTCATGAATGTCATCCCAAGTGTTGCAAACCGGTGTTGCCATTGGTGTTGCCAAAAGTGTTGCCATTTGGAATTGGCGACACGAGTTAATTCTTGTATTTTTCACAAATATTAATGGGTAAATTAATGTTTATATAACGGTAGTTAGTCACCTTAAAATGAGCTTAAAATCGGCAACGAAACGGCCCGGGCGTTAATCACGAAGAAGAAGAAGTTAACAAATAAACATGTGTTTATTTGTTTAATTGATGACCAAGCCGGGAGATATTTTATTCGGCTATTGCGGGGAGAACAAGTCGAGTACAAGGCAACCAAAGCTAAGAGGTACAAGCATGAGAAGCAAGAGAAGACTAGGTCTCCTACAATGAAGGCGAGAAGGCTATTTTGGAGGAAACAAACCCGAGGGCATTGGGCGATCATTTGAGTAGGCTCCAAGACTTTGTGGCCTATAAATAGTGCGGTGGATCTTCATTGAAGATCATCCAATTCGAAAACGCAAATCTGCACAAGAAAAGTAGAATTACGCTCTCAAGTGTTGCCATTCGGTGTCGTGACACTTTGTCCAACACTCGAATATTTCATATAGATTTTTATATTTTTGTGAGGTTTTTGAGTGTTTATTTACTGAGAGAATTCGTGTATGTTGTTCCTTATATCAGGGTTCGTTTATCATTAAGGAACAACCTCGACCTTGTATTGAATTCATATTATTAATAGAAAGGTCTTGCCTTTTAGGCACCCATCAAGTTATATATTTATATAACTTGATAAAAATTATATTCTTGTGTATTGCTTTAATTCTTCCGCTGCAAATTATATTTATTTCTATTGATTTGTGCTTTTTCTAGAATTGGTGAATGTGTTGTTGTTAGTGTCATCAACACTAAGAACAACACCTGTGAGTTTTATCTCACCTTGTGAGTTTCGTCTCATAAGTTCTTAGCCATAGACAATTTCATCATCTTCAGAATTATCGTCATTAACAGGATCATTTTGGCATGCCCCATAATCATAATTTGGTGTTTGGGTTGATACAAGTGTTTGGGTACTTGGATCAACCCCTGTCTCACGGTTACCACTTGGTGAATACCCCATAAATGGTCTCTGTGTGCAGTGTTTCAAACTCTGGATTGAGTCAATTTTCAATCAATTTTACAACCATATACAACTGCAAATTATCCATCCTCCCAAATTTAGCTAAATGATCGAACATTATATCCATACAAGCATCATCTTCAATACGAAAAGGAAAGTACTCACCAATCCCACTATCAAAAGTATGAGGACATCTGTAAATGACTTTCAAATCAAATTGAGAACGATCCAAGCCCGCCTTTTTATATAATTCATCAATCAACTCATTGTATCTCCATCGACAATTAGCCCTAATTGCACATTTTGGTCCTTTTTTGAAATGAGGACAATCAAATGGTTGTTCATCATCACCTCCCCAATAACACATGAAAATGATCGGACCTCCATTCATTTTTAACTCTACATTACGAAATCAAAGTGTTAAAATCTATATAACAAAGTCAAAACCCTAACATTTATATCTATAATATAGTAAAACACAGTTAAAAACTTAAATTTTATATCTAAACACAAGTGAAAACAATGATTAAGATGATGTTAATTTACCTTGATTCTTGATCTTCAACGATTCTGATGAAATTAAATGATGTGAAGAAGATTTGGATTTTTTTTTTAGAGTGAGAATGAGAGAATATGAAAATGAGAATGAATCTGAAGGTGGAAAGCTTCTGTAAAAATTCCATTTTAAACTCGCTACACCATGTAGCGAGTTTGACTGTGACCGGTCACACTCGCTACACGGTGTAGCGAGTTCTTCTTTACTTAATTACAGTGATTAATTACAAACGCCAAACCTAATTACACCAAACTCGCTACACCATGTAGCGAGTTTCAACGGTAACATATTGAACTCGCTACACCGTGTAGCGAGTTCCCAAAAAGTGGTCATTTTGAAAAATAGTTTGAAAAGTGAGTTATTTTTGAAAATAGATTTTTAAAAAAGAATTATTTGAGAAAAAAAAATCGAGGGGAGGGGATTTTCATACATCATAATTAACTTCAAATCCACGCTAAATATGATATTAAAATTTCATTAAATTTGCTTTAAATTCGACAATTAACTTTAAATTCGTCTAAACTTTGCATACAAATTTTAATTTTAGTATTTTTTTTATTGAAAATTACATTAAATTTATTTTTGCTTACATTAAAATATTTATTTGCGTGTTATTCTGATATTTTCAACTTTATTTCACCCGAATGCTATAGGTTAAGTATAATTTTTTTATCCCGTCTATACGCTTTTAACGCTAGGCCCAACTTCAACGTTTAGCAGACGTGTAATGATTTTTAGAACCTCTCTCTAAGTACGTATAATGTCAGTTTTTGATGAGATTGTAGATGGATATTGAACTCTCAAACATTACATATGACCTCAAAACCTCACGGAGATGATATTTGAAAATTTAGGGTATGATGTAAAAATTTGAATTCATTGTAAAAAAAAAAATTTAAACAAAAAACAATTTAGTAATGTGTTACTAAATTGGGCGATTGACAATTTTTTAGCTAAGCGTTTCCTCTTATAAAATGAGTGATACCATTTTTTTTAAATAATTGATTTTTTTTTTTTAAATCGTACTATGATATTTTTGTAAATTAACAAAACTTATCAATACATCATGTCACTTTTTAAAATTAAAATTGACACTTTTTAACAATACACCTACCACTATTTAATATTATCATTGCCAATCTCTTTTACACTATTATCGACAATCTTTTAACACCAACACTCAAAACACACAAACGTAGACACTATTTAACAAAAACACGGACATTCTTTAAAACTAACATTGTACTCCCTTCGTCCCACGTCACTTGATATCAATTTTCATTTTGGGCCGTCTCAATTCACTTAGTAGGCCGTCTCAATTCACTTGATATTGTCCAAAATGACAAGCTTTTACACTCAAAACAGCAATCAACTTACTATTCATTTCACTCATTCTCTCTTATACTTTACTTTTTATACTCACAATATTTTCTCTCACTAATTTTCTCACCTACTATTTTTTTAATTTATGTGCCCAAAAAATTGGTATCAAATGAAGTGGGATGAAGAGAATATTTTGCAAGGGTTTTGTGACAGTGATTGGGTTAGTAATCCTGAAAGAGTGAGATTTTAATAAATATTGACTTCCCTAAATTGGAATCAATTGGTAAGTTTGTTAAGTGAATTTTTAACTTTCCTATCAAAGATTTATAATCATATTTGAAAATTGACATTGTTAATATTTGTACATATCTTTTATTTATTTAAATATATTGTGTTTTATTTAGAATATGACTAATATTGTAACAAATCTCTTTCATTATTAGTGTCAATCTCTTGTTTCCTTTTATGATCTGGATTGATTCAAATAAAAAATAGTTTGATTGATTGAAGGAATTTTCAAAGGTGCCTATAAATACAAGACCCAGGGCACAATGAGAAGACAAGTATTGAGAATTATTTGCAATAGAAAATACTTAATTTTTCACGGATTCGAGATAGCTTTTTAGGTTGTTAGTTCAGTTGTGTCTTACATATGAACTCACATGTAGGTTTTATTCAAGTTCTTTGTTATTCTTCTGTTTAGAATAGGCTCTCTTGTGAAAGGAAAATTGTTCTTGGTTTATAAGTTAGTTTAGTATTTTAATCTTTTCGTTTCACTTATTCTTATTTTCTTCTGTAAACAGATCTTTAATATTAAAAAACCTTTTTGGGCTTAAAACCTTGTTTGCTGGGACAAAACCAGTAAGCGTTTAATTATTTGTGTTCTTAATTTTATTCCGCTGCTTATTGGTTTATGTGTGAACAGTTGTAACTCACATTTGTACTCACATCCATAGTCTGTTCTGTTGAAACTGATTTTCTAGCTACACTAAACTTTCAAATCCTGATGACAGAAAATCAATTTTGTGTGATGACAGAAAATCAATTTATGGATTTTGTATGTTTCTAGGTCCTTCCTTGGTATCTTGGCATTCAAAAAAGCAGAATGTTATTGCAAGATCTTTTACAAATGAATATAGGGCTCTTCTATTGCTACAACTTGTTGTGAGATTTTGTGGTTAACAAGTTTGCTTAAAGATCTTGAACTTGCAGTGCCTCTTCCTGTTTCCATGTTTTTTTCATTGCTTTACAGCGATAACACCTAATCCAGTCTATCATGCAAGGAAAAGCACATATAGCCAGATTGTCATTTTGTTAAGGACCATGTTTAGAAAGGACGATTGTTAGTGTTACACCAGTGTTGCCACTAGTGTAGTCTCCTGTGTTGCTACACCAGTGTTGTTACTGGTGTTGCCTCATGTGTTGCTATCGTGATGGCAATTTAAAATGAGATAGTTACTACATATTATTCATAAACTATAAAGTGATAACTTATTATTTATATGTCTGCTATTAGTTTATTGTATTTATGGTTGAACAGGTTAAGGCATGGCTGCAAGGCATGACAATAAGGAAGAAAAGAAAAGTTACACATAAATCATTATTTATGTGTAAATGTGGAGACCAAGTAAATATTGTTAGGGGGTTATCTACTTAGGGGGACTGAAGATAAGGCGTACAAGGATGATACAGCTTGGAGGTACAAGTTTTGAAGCCTAGGAAGACTTAGTCTTTTACGAACAAGGAATGTGGAGCTAAAAAGAAGGATTCTATCTCATGACTATTTTTCTGGTTAGTCTTTTACGAACAAGTAATGTGGAGCTAAAAAGAAGAATACTATCTCATGACTATTTTTCTGGTTAGTTTGAGTAGGCTCTAAGTTCTAGAAGCCAATAAATAATGCAACTATCGACAACTTCAATCACCCAATTCAGAAGTTGAGATTTGCACAAGTCAAGAACACAGCTCTTCAGTGTTGTCCCATGTATTGGCAACACACTGTCAAACACCAGTAAGTTATCACGAATAACTTTCATTTCTAGAGTATTTCTAAGTGTTAGATAGTGAGTTCTTGTAAATAGTGTGTTCTATAATAGTTGTTCCACTAAGCTTTTGATAGAAAATCATTAGGGAACTTTTCGACCTTATAACGAAAGTATTTTCATTAAGAAAGGTCTTGCCATCCGGGCACCCCTCAAGTTATATATTTATATATATATATATATATATATATATATATATATATATATATAACTTGAGAAAAATCCATTTTCTTGTGTTTATTTTTATTATTTTCGCTGCTTTGAAATCTCAATTTATTTCATTTATTTTGGATTGGTGTGAACAGTGTTGTTCTTAGTATTAACAACACTTGCGAGTTTTTTCACTTATCTAAGCCATTGACAATTTCAATTGGTATTAGAACCTATCACTTGATATACTAAGTGTTTTGATTCATCAGTCATGGCTTATGATCCTTTTAATCATAATCAAAAGAGGCTTCCTGTTTTAGATGGGTCAAATTATGCTTATTGGAAGATTCGTCTTCGCTCGCACATCAAATCAATTGATCTTCGAGCTTGGCTATCTGTAACAAATGGTTATTCTGTTCCGTTGCTTCATCCGAATGAAGATGGTGACGTACAAGTCAAACCTAAATCCGAATGACAAATGAAGAGAATAATCTAGCTAGTTTCAATGAAAAGGCACTAAATGCCATCTATGAATGGGTTGACATGCATATGTTCAAACTCATTCAAAATAGTCCCACTGAAAAAGATGATTGGGATACTTTACAAAGATTTTGTGAAGGTGATGGTAGTGTACGAGAAACGAAACTTAGGGGTCGTACTATAGGTTTGAAAGATTAAGAATGGGTAAAAACGAAGATATTTCTTCTTATTTTGAAAAGTTGATTGATATTTCAAATGAGTGTCAAGTATTAAGAGAATCTTTTACTAACAAACAACTTGTTCAAAAGCTATTCGCACTCTTCCCGAACATTTTAATATTAAAGTCGCTGCCATTGAAGAGGCCCATAATCTTTCAACTATGAATATTAATTTCTTGATAAGCATTTTGAAAAAAAAATGAATTAAATCTTAATGAGCAAACCGAAGTTTCAAAAGGCAAGAATATTGCCTTAAAAGTTGAATATTCGGACACGGTAGTAGATGATGAAGATGAAGCCTTTGAGGAATTAGACGAGAATACTAGTGTAGCTTTACTTGCTAAGAAATATAATTTCATGCTTAGAAAGTTTAACAATGTGCAGGTTAAAGCTAATGATCAACAATCCAAAGTGCATAGTTTTGTGCCCAAGAGAGTCATTCCTCCAAACCAAATAGACACATCACTAAGGAGAGCATCATCAGAGAAGTCCAGATCTGACCCCAAATACATTGAATCAATTCAATGTCATTCTTGTTTCGGTTGGGGTCACTATGCCAATGAATGTGCAAACACCTTGAGAAAAACGGGCAAAAATCTATGGGTGTCTCTTAGTGATGAAGAGGAGAAAGGAGCTGAAAAAGGTGAAAACCTTGAGCAAGTGGTTCTGTTAGCCACAGTGGAGGAGGTGTCTTCGTCAGTATGTGATGCCTCAGGTGTTGTCCAGCATATGACAACACATGACACAACATTTGTGTCTTCGTCAGGATGTGTTGCCTCAAGTGTTGTCCAACACATGATAACACATGACACAAAATTTAGCAGGTATGATTCATTAAGTTCTTCTAATGATATATGCTTTCATGGTTCTGTGAGTTTTAATACAAATGATTCATTAAAGGATGAGCTTGGCAAAGACAAGCTCATTGATGAATTAAAAAACCTCTATAAGTCACTTCTCATAGAATGGAAAAAGGAGAACAAGATGGTGGTATTCTTGACCAAGGAGAACCAGGAGCTTAAAGACTCTATAACTCGGCTAGAGGTTCAACTTACTAAAAATGATGCAGAACTTGATAAATTCAAATCCAAATTTAAGCTAGCCGAATCAACCTTCATGAAGCTCAACACGGGTGTTCTTCAAAATTGGATGAGATACTTAACTTGAGTAAGCCTCTGAAAGCAAATATTGGGTTTCAAGAATCACTAGAAAAATTACGTCTACCTTATTTAATGAGGAAACTAAGACTAGTTTTGTAAAAGAACATGTTAAGGAAAAAGGTAGCTCTTCTATTAAGGTTTCTGATCTTACCTTTGACTGTGAGTACTATCACAAAGCTGGACACAATAAATCAGAATGCTTTATTCTTCTAAAGAAAAAGTCCAGTTCTCAAGTGTTGTCAAATTCTCAAGACAACACTCGAGATAACACAGGTGGTCAGAAATACAGAAATTTAAAAAGAAAAGTTTAGTTTCCCAAGGCTAATCTGAAGTGTAATGTTATCTATGGTTCCTTAAGGACTAACATTTTAGGTGCTTGGTACTTTGATAGTGGTTGTTCACGTCACATGACGGGAACAAGATCCTTCTTGAAGGAATACCAACCTATATACGGAGGCTTAGTAACCTATGGAGGTGAAGGCAAGAGTAACATAATAGGAGAAGGAACACTTGATGTCATCGGTTTTCCTCCTTTAAAAAATGTATTACATGTGATGATGATTTAGAGGTAAATTTTAATAATAATACTTGTGAATTTTTGATAACACTAACTTTTGTGTTATGACAGGTACAAGACCAAGTGATAATTGCTACCTTGTTGGTAAAAAACAAGTATGCAACTCGACGAAAATTGATGTCACAATTATATGGCATCAAAAGTTAAGACATGTTCGTTATTGGAATATTGAGAATATTGTCAAACTTAGTGCTGTTAAAAGTGTTCCTAATCTCAATCTCAAGAATACCATGAGGTGTGGTGATTGCCAAAAAGGTAAACAGACTCGTGTTGCTCACAGTGTTGGACAACACAGTGAATAACACTCAGGAACAACACATTGTTTTCAGCTTTTACATATGAACTTAATGTGTCCAATTGAAGTAGAAAGCTTGGGAGGAAAGAGGTATATTTATATGATAGCGGATGATTTTTCTAGGTTTACTTGGGTCTATTTTTTAAGAGAAAAATCTGAAACTTTTGATAAATTTAAACACTTATTTTCCAAAATAAGAAACATGCTTTGTTCACCTATTTTCCGTATAAGATCTGATCATGGTAAGAAATTTGATAACATTTCCTTCTCTACATTTTGTAGTAAAAAAGGAATACACCATGAATTTTTGGCACCTAAAACACCGCAACAAAATGGTGTTTATGACAACCTATGAGATTTTAAACGGAAAGAAACCTACAATACACTATTTTCACATGTTTGGGCGTTTATGTTATGTTTTAAATGACCGGGAATATTTGGGAAAACTTGATTTAAAGAGTGACAAATCTATCTTTCTTGGTTACTCTCAAAATAGTCGTGCTTATCGAGTATATAATTTAAGATTAAAAACTATTAAAAATCGATAAATATTGTTTTAATGACTTTTTGAGTGTCACAGGTGAACCAGCAGAAGATATGCCTCTGACATTGTTGAAAGAAGCTGAAGAAATTGCTGGAACAAAAATTGGTTCAAGCAATGCAATCACAGATTCAAGTGTTGCCCCTAGTGTTGCCTCTGAAATTACAACACATAAGACAACACAGGATTCCAGAACAGTGGCTGGAAATAATGTCTTAGAAGAAGAAGATGAGTTGGTGTATCAACAGGCCAGGAGAGACCCTCCAGCAAGAATAAGAAATATCCATCCTACTACTCAGGTAACTGGGGGGGGGGGTTAATGAAGGAGTTCAAACAAGAAATAAGGAGCCGGTTAACTATAGAGATATGGTAAGGTATGTGTGTGTTGGGTTTTGGGTTTTGGGATTACATACGCAGCAGAAGACTTGGAATAAATTACAAAACCCTAGCCATGAATCTGTCTAATATGAAGAGATTAAAACTATGAATATATATTTACTAACCTTTATTGCGATTTTGTCTTTCGTACACGAATCGTAATTCACCTTGAGTCATGGACGAAACTTTGATCTTCTTCCTTGTTCTTCCTTGTAATGAATCAACAATGCTAAGCCTTCAAGCTTTAGGTGATAAAGCAATCACCCTCTAATGGTAATCCACACGCGAACGAACCAAGATCGAATATTGTTGGATTTCTAGATGATCCCCGATTGTTGAAACTCTTTTCAACAATCTATGGCGAATATGAAATTGAATCTAGGGTGTTTTGATCTTTGATTCGTAATCAAAATCAAGAAATTTGTGTTTCTCAAACCCTAAAATTCGTGTGTCTTGGCTAAGGAGAAGGGGGATATTTATACTTTATAAATATACATAACACTTAGGGAGAAAAGCCCTAATCCAAGCCAAACACGGAGCTGTCAGACAGCAGGGCGCGATCGCCCCCTATAGGGTGCGCGATCGCCCCTTTTGTCCAGAGAAAGGCGCGATCTCCCCCTCCAGTTCGCGCGGTCGCCCCCTTTGACCAGAGAAAAGGCGTGATTACCCCCTCCATGGGCGCGCGATCGCCCCCTCCCCTTTTCCATTTTCGAGCCATTTTTCAATCTGTTCTTTGTGTGCGACCCTTTGGGAATTATATTTTATGTTGGTAGTGTGTCAAAAACATCGATCGACATAAGTGGTTTCTAGCAAGCCATTATGTCCACCCAATTAATATAACATCAAAGTTTGATTCCTTGATAGATCATTGCCACAATCCCTTTGTCACACGATGTCATATTGAGCATAAGTCATGGTCCACATCAACTTATATTATTCAATGCTTTCTCGGCTCTGAATATGTTGATAATCCAAGTGCATTTGATCTCTATCAAATCTCTTGAGTGTGGCCACACATTTCATCAACACTATTCATCTAGGGGCCCAAGTAGACATCTCTCTTTACGAGGGATAAATCCCATCTTGACTTATCATTCTTTCCTACAAGAATCCAGTCGTGCCAACATAACCCTTATTGCTATCCTATTAAAGATAGTGTTAGACTACATCAAACACAACATTCATCATGTGGAAGATGATGATAATCTCAAGTAGTAAGGATTCTAATGACACGACTATCATGAGATTTAATCTTGACATATATGACCATAGACCATGTCATAAATCTCATAGATGGGTCAGTCCAATACCTTGTTCTCTAACAAGTACCTATAAGTGTAATGTACATTCCCATGCATATAATCATCTCTATGATTATCCATTACCAACTTATACTAGTTATTCACAATAACTAGGGACAAAGAATATTATAATAAACATGTAAGACATATAATACTCAAGACAAACATTCTATATTATAAATGGTAAAGACGATTACATAACGGTATTAGTTATGAGTCAAAATAACTATAAGCCTAGGGCATAACACCAACAATATCCCACTTGCACTAGGCCCAATCTCATATGTATCGTATACCCATGGACCTAACATGACCATCATGCTTTGCTTGTGCGAGGGGATTTGTAAGCGGATACCCTATGTTATCATCGGTTGATACTTTGCATATCTTAACGTCTCCTCTTTCTAAGAATTCTTTAATGAGGTGGAAACATCTAAGTATGTGTTTGGATCGTTGATGTGACCTTGGTTCCTTTGCTTGCGCAATGGCACCATTGTTGTCACAATAAAGTTCTACCAGATTAGTGATACTTGGAACGACTTCCAAATCACTAATGAACTTCTTGATCCAAACTGCCTCTTTAGCTGCATCGGATGCCGCTATATATTCGGCCTCAGTTGTAGAATCGGCTATGGTACTCTGCTTGAAACTCTTCCAACAAATTGCACCTCCGTTAAGCATAAACACAAACCTCGATTGCGATCTAAAATCGTCTTTGTCAGTTTGGAAGCTTGCATCTGTGTAACCCTTTACAACAAGATCATCTTCCATCCCTCCAAAGACTAAGAATACATCCTTAGTCCTTCTTAAGTACTTAAGGATCGTCTTAACTGCCATCTAATGGTTTTCACCAGGATCAGATTGGTATCGACTCGTCATGCTTAGAGCATACGAGACATCAGGTCTAGTACAAATCATGGCATACATGATAGATCCAATAGCTGAAGCGTATGGAATATCATTCATTCTCTTTCGCTCACCAGTTGTCTTAGGACACTTAGTCTTGCTAAGAGTAATACCATGACCCATTGTCAATTTTCCTCTCTTAGAATTTTCCATCTTGAATCTTCTAAGAACTTTGTTAATGCAAGTACTTTGACTCAAACCAATCATCCTTTTAGATCTATCTCTATAGATCTTGATGCCAATGATGCAGGTGGCTTCACCCATATCTTTCATTGAGAAACACTTTCCTAACCAAGACTTGACAGTCTGAAGTTTAGAGATGTCGTTTCCAATAAGTAAGATATCACCGACATACAATATTAGAAATAGTACTACGCTCCCACTGAACTTCATGTATACACATGGTTCATCTTCATTCTTGATGAAGCCAAACTCTTTGATCGATTCATCAAAACGAAGATTCCAACTCCTAGAAGCTTGCTTTAACCCATATATGAATCTTTGCAACTTGCATACTTTATTAGAATTTCTTGGATCAACAAACCCTTCAGGTTGTACCATGTACACATCCTCAAGTAGCTTCCCATTTAGGAAAGCTGTTTTGACATCCATTTGCCATATCTCATAGTCGTAATATGCAGCTATGAAAATTAAAATTCTAACAGACTTAAGCATTGCAACAGGCGAAAAGGTTTCATCATAATCAATACCATGAATTTGCCTATATCCCTTTATTACAAGCCTATCCTTGTAAGTATGCACCTTCCCATCCATGTCCATCTTCTTCTTGAAGACCCACTTGCACACTATGGTTTTTACACATTCAGGTGGATCAATCAAGTTCCAAACTTGATTATCAATGCATGGATTGTAATTCGGATTCCCTGGCTCCTAGCCATTTATCCGAATCAGGAGTGGACATCGCCTCTTGATAGGAAGTAGGTTTGTCATTCTCAATGACTTCCACTTCATTACTTTCTGTTACGAGAAATCCATATCTCTTGGGTTCGGATCGTAACCTATCAGATCTATGATGGACTTGTGCATTTTGAACCGGTTCCACAACACCTTGTGAACTTGGTTCCGTCTCTACTATCGGTTCCATGTTATCTTCGGGCTCTTGAATTTCTTCAAGATTAATTTTACTCCTACTAGATCCTTTATTGAGAAACTGTTTCTGAAGAAAAGTACCATTTTGAGCAACAAACACTTTGTTCTCATTGCAGTTGTAAAAGTAATATCCTTTAGTTTCCTTAGGATAACCAACGAAAATAACTTTGTCAGATTTTGGTGCTAACTTATCGGAGATAAGTCTCTTCACATAAGCTTCGCAACCCCAAATCTTCATGAAAGACAAATTTGATTTTCTTCCATGCCACATCTCATGTGGGGTCTTAGGAGCATATTTAGTAGGGACTTTATTCAGTGTGAACGCAGCAGTATCTAATGCATGTCCCCAAAAGGAAATAGGAAGGTCAACTTGACTCATCATCGAACGAACCATGTCCAACAAGATTCTATTCCTCCTCTCAGACACACCATTCCATTGTGGTGTTCCGGGTGGAGTCAATTCTGAAACGATTCCACAGTTTTTGAGATGATTGTCAAACTCTTGGTTTAAATATTCACCACCTCGATCGGATCGAAGTACTTTAATAGTTTTGTCAATTTGACTTTGTACTTCATTTTGAAATATTCTAAATATCTCAAACGATTCACTTTTGGACTTCATCTGATAGACATAGCCATATCTAGATAAGTCATCAGTGAATGTGATGAAATACCGAAATCCTTCCCTAGCAATGCTACTTAATGGTCCACATACATCTGTATGTACTAGGGCCAATTAGTCACTAGCCCTTCCACTACTCTTAGTGTATGGTGGTTTGGTCATTTTACCCAATAAACAAGATTCGCATATCTCGTATGATTCATAATCACGTGATTCTAAAAGTCCATCTTTATGGAGTTTAGATATGCGTTTCTCATTTATATGACCAAGCCGGCAATGCCACATGAATGTGTTGTTCACATCATTCGGTTTAGATTTCTTATTTACATTATAGATATCTTCAACATCATTTTGTTTCTCAACATCAAGGATATAAAGGCCATCAAATGAATTTGCAATACAATAAAACATATGATTTAAATAAATAGAAAACTTCTTATTCTCAATAAGAAACCTATATCCTTAATTATCCAAACAAGAAACAAAAATAATATTCCTACTCAAATCCAAAACATAATAACAATTGTTCAAAATAAGTACTAGTCCACTAGGTAAAGTGACTTCATAAGTCCCTACGGCTAATGCAACAACTCTTGCTCCATTCCCCACACTTAGGTCCACTTCACCCTCTTTGAGTAGCTTTCTATTCTTTATTCCCTGCACATTTAAACAAATGTGAGATCCACATCCGGTATCCAATACCCAAGAACAAGAAGTAGAAAGGAAAATATCTATCATATAGATACCTGAATCAGCAGCAATCGCATTGCCCTTCTTCACTTTAGGCCTTCCTTATAAGACTTGCAATTTCGCTTCCAATGACCAACCTCTTGGCAATGGTAGCAAATTGCATCCTTTTGAGACACTTTGTGTTTAGCCTCTTCGGTATTGGCAACTTTTGCCGTAGGTTTAGCAACTTTGCTTTACTTTCTCTGCCTTCCTTTTTGAACCCCTTTCCATTGTTAACCATTAACACATTTGCGGTACTAGGATTCTTGATATTTTTCTCTGCAGTATTAAGCATCGCATGCAATTCTGACAGATTTTTCTCCATTCTACTCATGCTATAGTTCATAATGAAATGACCATAACTTTCGGGCAATGAATTCAATATCGTATATGTTGCGAGTTCCAAACACATAGGATACCCAAGCCTATCAAGGTGCTCAATATATCCTTTCATCTTAAGGACATGAGGACCTACCGACTGCCCATCTTGCATCTTGCATCCATTAAGAGCCTTCACCACATCATACCTCTCTTGCCTAGCTTGCACTTGGAATATTTCCTTTAAGCGCTGTGCTAGGTCAAAAGCTGCTTCAATGTGTTCAAAGTCCTTCTGAAGAGCCTTACACATGGTGGCAAGCATAAGGCAAGCAACATCATTAGACATGTTTCTTATGTTGCTCCTTATCTGCCCTTGAATCATTGGCAGCGGGTTCAGCAGGAATAGGTTCATCAAGAACGTACAATTTCTTCTCTTGCCTAAGAACAATTCTTAAGCTAACGATCCAATCAAAATAGTTTGTACCGTTCTCTTCGAGCTTGTCCTTCTCAAGGATGGATCGTAGCGACAAGGGTTGATTATTATGAGATGCCATTCTACAATAAGATATACAAACAATATGAGCACATATAAGTATCAATTCATTTACCATCTAAGAGACAAATAATGTATTTCATAAATACTCCCACTAAATTATAAACCTTCAAATACAAGCATGTATCATATAATTATAATGGGCTAAGATCCATATTTCACTTAATTTTGGTTTAACTGAGTCAATGCCCGAAATCAAGCTATTTAGGTAGATAGCACTTATCAATCATATCATATATGACTCTTAGATATTTTATGAGATTCTAGACATCATATGTCAACACATGTTTTAATCTCTTCTATGTCGTGGGTCAAAACTCTTTTGAAAGCACCAATTAAGTTTAACCTTTTTCAAACGTTTGAGACACATAGAACGATGCACCCAACAGAGTCGAAACTACATCAGCCGTTATCTCATCTTGATCTATATTAAGATATAATGATGCACCCAACTGAGTCAAAACTACATCAAAATATCCGAATATTTCACAAGTGTTCTAGAAAAGGAGTGGCATAAAACTTAAACATTTAAGAAGGTTTTTCCATATAGCAACAAACATCGCATGATTGTATATGAAACTTATGTGTACATAACTATGAACATGGGATTTCACATAAGGATTCAAATAATCATGTTAATCGAATTAAATATGAACATCAAATCCTAAACAAACAATTTGTTTCAACTTGAGAATTTACTAATCTAGATAATCAAATTAAAGAGATCAATAACCCATGTAGAAGATTAATCATATCAATCAACTATTAATCATAATCATGTTATAATGCATATAATTTTTTAACAAAAAAATACACATAAAATCATCAATCTATATCATATAGCATGTTAAAGCATATAATCTAATTATATCTAGCATGCCAATTTAACCTAATCATGATTAAACGCGGCTCTGATACCACTGTTGGGTTTTGGGGTTACATACGCAGCGGAAGACTTGGAATAAATCACAAAACTCTAGCCATGAATCCGTCTAATATGAAGAGATTAAAACTATGAATATAGATTTACTAACCTTTGTTGCGAGCTTGTCTTTCGTACACGAATCGTAATTCAAATTGAGTTGTGGACGAAACTTTGATCTTCTTCCTTGTTCTTCCTTATGATGAACCAACAATGCTAGGCCTTCAAGTTTTAGGTGATAAAACAATCACCCTCTATCGGTAATCCACACGCGAACGAACCAAGATCGAATCTTATTGGATTGCTAGATGATCCTTGATTGTTGAAACTCTTTTCAACAATCTATGGCTGATATGGAATTAAATCTACGGTGTTTTGATATTTGATTCATAATCAAATTCAAGAGATTTGTGTTTCTCAAACCCTAAAATTCGTGTGTCTTGGCTAAGGAGAAGGGGGCTATTTATACTTTATAAATATCTCTAACACTTAGGGAGAAAAGCCCTAATCCAAGCCAAAAATGGAGCTGTCATACGGTAGCGCGCGATTGCCCCCTACAGGGCGCGCGATCACCCCTTACAGGGCGCACGATCGCCCCTTTTGTCTAGAGAAAAGGCGCGATCGCCCCCTCCAGTTCGCGCGGTCGCCCCCTTTGACTAGATAAAAGGTGCGATCGCCCCCTCTATGGGCGCGCGATCACGCCCTCCCCTTTTCCATTTTTGAGCCATTTTTCAATCCGTTCTTTGTGTGTGACCCTTTAGGAATTATATTTATGTTGGTAGTGAGTCAAAACATCGATCCTCACAAGGCATACGTGGTTTCTAGCAAGCCATTATGTCCACCCAATTAATATAACATCAAAGCTTGATTCCTTGATAGATCATTGCCACAATCCCTTTGTCACACGATGTCATATTGAGCATAAGTCATGGTCCACATCAACTTATATTGTTCAATGATTTATCGACTCCGAATATGTTGATAATCCAAGTGCATTTGATCTCTATCAAATCTCTTGAGTGTGGTCACACATTTCATCAAAACTATTCATCGAGGAGCCAAAGCAGACATCTCTCTTTACGAAGGACAAATCCCATCTTGACTTATCATTCTTCCCTACAAGAATCCAGTCATGCCAACATAGCCCTTATTGCTATCCTATTAAAGATAGTGTTAGACTTCATCAAACACAACGTTTATCATGTGAAAGACGATGATAATCTCAGGTACTAAGGATTCTAATGACACGACTATCATGAGATTTAATCATGACATATATGACCATAGACCATGTCCTAAATCTCATAGATGGTTCAGTCCAGTACCTTGTTCTCTAACAAGTACCTATAAGTGTAATGTGCATCCCCATGCATATAATCATCTCTATGATTATCCATTACCAACTTATACTAGTTATTCACAATAACTAGGGGCACATAATATTATAATAAACCTGTAAAACATATAATACTCAAGATAAACATTCTCTATTATTAATGGTAAAGACGATTACATAATGGTATTAGTTATGAGTCAAAATAACTATAAGCCTAGGGCATAACACCAACAGTGTGTATGTCCACCACATACTCTAAGGTAAAATACTCCTGTTTCGTTTCTATTTTTGAGCCTAAAAATGTGATTGGGGCTTTAAAAGATAACTTTTGGGTTCAAGAATGCAAGAAGAGCTTGAATAATTTACCCAAAACAATGTTTGGTGTTTAGTTCCTCGTCCATTACATACTAATATAATTGGAACTAAATGAATTTTTAAAAATAAATCTGATGAATTGGGTAATATTGTTCGTAACAAAGGACACCTTGTGGCTCAAGGCTATACACAAGTGGAAGTAATCGACTATGACGTGACATTTGCACATGTGGCTAGAATTGAGTCAATAAAACTTCTTTTAGCTATAGCTTGTCACCTTAAAATCACATTACACCAGATGGATGTTAAAGCGGATTTCTTAAATGGGTACTTAGATAATGAGATTTATTTTGAGAAAACTAAGGGGTTTGAATACCCATTCCACCCAAATCATGTATATAGACTTGAGAAGGCCTTATATGGCTTGAAATAAGCTTCACGTGCATGGTATGGGCGTCTAACAAGCTTTCTTATTGAATATGGGTTTGTTAGAGGCGAAGCCGATAGGATATTATTTATTATAAGGCATGGTAATGATCTTGTCATTGCATAAATCTATGTTGATGACATAGTTTATAGATCCACATCTAAAACTTGTTTGCAAAATTTTGTTAAGGCTATAACATCAACTTTTGAGATGAGCATGATAGGTGAACTAAACTTTTTCTTGGGATTGCAGGTAAAATAGTCAAATGATGGGATCTTTCTTTCTCAAATCAAGTGTGCAAAAAGTTTGGTAAAAAGATTCGGGTTGGAGAGTTTTAAGAGTTCAAAAATACCTATGGGATTAACACTTAAGGTGGGCAAAGACCAATGAGGGGAGGACGTTGATCCAACTCTTTATCGATCCATGATAGGTAGTCTTCTTTATCTTACTGCCAGTTGTCCCGACATTATGTTCAGCGTAGGTGTGTGTGCTAGATATCAATCAAACCCTAAAATTTCTCACCTAAATGCTGTTAAGAAAATCATTAAATATATTTCCGGGACTAGTGAATTAGGAATTTGGTTTACTGAAGACACTAATACCAACTTAGTTGGGTTTAGTGACTCAGAATGGGCAGGAAATATGGATGATAGAAAAAAAACCAGTGGGGCTTGTTTCTTTTTAGGTAATAACCTAGTGTCATGGTACAGTCGTAATCAAAATTGTGTTTCTCTCTCGACTGCTGAATTTGAATATATAGCAGCCGGGAGTTGTTGTTCACAATTAATATGGTTAAAACATATGCTTGATGACTATGGTCTTGATAGTAATATCTTGACCATGTACTGTGACAATTTAAGTGCAATAAATATTTCCAAAAACCCAGTACAACACTCTCGCACTAAACACATTGATATTCGCCATCATTTTCTAAGAGATTTAGTTGAAAAAGATTTAATCCAAATAGATTATATTGATACCAAACATCAACTTACTGATATTTTGACTAAAGTAATTGACCATGAGATATTTTTTAGCTTGAAAAAATCTCTTGGTCTGTGTTTTGTATAATCCGCTGTCTCAAGGTGTTGCCGTCTGTGTTGCCAACATAGACAACAACACTGTGTAACATATATATAAAAGAAAGAAAAAAATTGTTAAACCCAATGGGTGGCATTTACTGACCTTTTTGTTCTAGTATGGGTATATATTTAAGTTAAACATGTTGAAAATTTCCCCTTTTGTGCTTAAAGTGACAAAGTCACTTATTATATTGTTGATATTTAATAGGCAAGTATTGTATACTCCTAAAGTAACTCGGGGTACGACGTTCGCTGCTACGATACTGCCTTGCCAAAGAGTAGTATAACGTATTAGTTTTATACTGATCATTAGGGACATAAATCTCACTACTAAAGTGTACCCTAATTGAAAGGTATAAAACTTAATATATATAGCTTTACAATTTATTAAAAAACTCGGGACATGAATCTCACTACTACGATACTTCCTTTTAAATAAAGATAGTGTAAAGTTTGATTAAAATTGCCTAAAAAAATGATAAGTTCATACTATATGTTATAAATATCAAGTGGATTTTATTCAAATGTATTATCTTATGTGTTACCCAACATTGCTAGCAACACATTAGTAGGTGCTACATTTATTTTTTATTTCCCCTTTTTATTTTCAGATTTTTATTAATTAAATTTTGAGTTTCAAAAAGTCTCTTTGCATAGATTTGGAGTTTGTGAAATCAAAAGGTTTTTAACAAAAATACTTAAATTTTTCCCTAGCTATAAGTAATAATGAAATTTCTATTATTTTGAAGTTCAATTTTATTTAAACTTGATTTTCAAAATTGAAAATCCAAAATTTTCGGATATTTCAGTAATTACTTTTAGTTAATTCTATTATTCAAAAAATTAAAAAAAAAAAAACTAACTGGATTTAATTTGTTGTGAGAGGTTGAGATAGGGATAATTTTTTTACCTTTTTATTTCAATTTTGTTACAAAATTTTATGAGTAAAATGTTCTTAATTTAGTGATAAATATAAGTTGGTTTTTAAGTTGTCAAATCACTCCTATTTTCTCTCCCTATTATTCTTAATTACCCACCTTCCTTCATTAGCTTCCATCACCGCCATCTCTCTTCTCTTCGTCTCTCTCTCTAAACAAAAACCTTCCGTTTTCATCTTTCTCTTTCTCTTCAATCCGCCATGGCCAGTCCATCCAAAAAACTCCCAAAATGCGTCTCCCATGGATATCTCTTAGTTAGCTCATTCAAGTGTTGCGTCAATTGTTGCCATTTCGATGGAGACATCGTCTGCGGCAACACTATCCACAACACCTTCCACAACACTAAACCTAGAAATTGTTGTGTCAAATCCTCCTCCCTCTCCTGTATCAATGGTTATTCCTGAAACCTCAACTTTCTTAAAGCTCACATTGGCTATCCCTAAAAAGACAAGGAAAAGGAAAGTGGTTGATGCCCCTTCTAGGGCTAGATATTCTGGTAGGCGTCAATTTGAAAGAATTAAGACCCTATCAACGCCAAAAGGTGCAGCCTCCAACACACTTGATGACCCAGCTGTAAGTACCCAAATCTGGCTCATGCCTTTCGGTAAAGTTTCCCGGTAATTCCCCGGACTTTCCTAGAGTTACGGAATTGCTCCGGAACTGTTCCAAAACATTTAAGGGCTGAAGGGAATGCTTGGTAATTAAGAAACACGTTTTTCTTAATCCCAAAGACCTTCTAGAATTGCCACCTTGCATGATTCTAGAAACATCTTTGAGTCACATGTGATAATGCCGCACGGCTGCATTAGCCAAGGACCTCTAGCCGCACGGCCTCATTAGCCTTATCCAGACTGCCTATAAATAGAGCCCTCCTCTACCCATTTAACAACAACACAATCAGAGTATTACCAGCATAAAAACTCTCTCTAAATACTCCACGAAGATCAGGAAGTTGAAGGTGCCAAGAAGCCACCCCCCTCCTCCTCCTTGAAGCCTCCAAAAGTTGGTCCCTCCGCTAGGCAAAACTCCAAGAAGAAGAGGTCACCACCATTGGTAACCTCTCACTCCCTTACCTTGCATGATGCTTGTCTATATGATTTAATTGCTCATTGCATTCATATATTGTCATTATCTTGCTTGGGACTTGGCATTTATCATTAAAGATCCTATCTTTATCATATCCCCCTCCCCCTTTTGCATCCTTTGCATGAAATAGGCATCATTTGCTCATAAAAATGTGATCTTTAGCATCCTTTGCTCATAAAAAAATGTAATCTTTATGTTAAAGGTGCATCCTTTGCACCTAAAAGCCCCCATTTTACATCAAAATGCATCCTTTGCACATAAAAATCATGCCTTTACCATGAAAATGCATCCTTTGCATCTAAAACCCATCTTCATGCATCCTTTGCATCAAAGATCATCTTTTTATCATCAAATTAGCATCCCTTGCTTTCAAAATGTAATCTTTGTGCATCCTTTGCATATTAAATACTATTTTCCACCATAAAAATGCATCCTTTGCATAAAAATCATGTCTTTATATAAAAATGCATCCCTTGCAAATTAAATGCATCCTTTGCAACCCCAAAAATGTCATATTTTCACTAAAAATGTCATTTTTACATGCATTCCCCCATGTCCCCATTAGCAACCTTGGAACGGACCGGTGTAAAGATCCTATCTTTACATCGTTTCTTCCATTAAAGGTGCCACAATCTCTTTAGAAAGGGATAAACCTTGAACCTATATCTCCGATTATCACTTAAGACGAGCGTGAAGCACATATATAAGCTCAATCGTCTTAAGGTGTAGGATTGATGGGCTAAGGTCACTCCTTTCCTAAAGAACCTCATTTTGGACTATAAAAGAGAGTCTTTCTCTCGATCACGCAAGTCCCGAGGTTAAAAAAGCGATGATCACAAGTCCAAGATGAGGACGGGATCAAAATCTCGAATACATAAAATCCAAGAAATCCCGAGCGACAACCAATAAATGGTTTGTACGTCCGGAAGACAACTTGGGACATTCCCTCCCCTTTTATTCAAACACATGCACACAAGAAAGCACGCAAGCAAGCACGATAAACAAAATCTAGGGAGACTTGCTATGGCAAGGCACCTTGGGTGAACGACGATCCGTTCTTCCCAAGGGGTACCTTAACCTCCGAACCCATAAAAACCTTTTTTTCAAAGTTTTGAGGAAATCAAAATGGCGTGGCGACTCCGTTTTCAAATTAAACCGGATGTTTTCAAACTCGCGTGAATCCGATCTAAAAAACACAAAATTTAGAATTCGGGCACACATTCACAGTTTGGCGACTCCGCTGGGGACATCCCAAAGGAGAAAAGCTTTCATTTTTAAAATAAACGATACCCGGTATATAGGTGGAAACCATTTAACCTTCCTGTATCGCTCCCTAACCCGGGGCTTGGGATAAACGATGGTCTAACAATCCCACGTACCGGTATCACTTTTCGAAAAAAAAAAAAGAAAGCTTTTCCCTTTGAGCGGGTTAGACCCCCATCGCGAATTCCGTTTATCTTGCTTGCTTTCTTTGCCTTGCATTGCATCATTTGCATCTTGGGATTTGTGCATACTTTGAACAGGAAGCCTTCTCAAGGCTAAAAGGTGCCTAAAATATTCGGGAAACAACCTGAAATAGCAAAGGAGTGGAACCTGGAAAATTGATCCATGCAGTCGTACGGCTCAATCCTCCTTGGATTCTGACCGGCGGCCTCATGGCAATTCCACCAGAAAAATTGAGATTAATCTGCGGCCTTGGCGCCTTGGGGCTATGCGGTTCCAAGACCGACTAGGGCTCCTTAAAATTTACGTGCCTTATCTCGTTGCATTTTCCCCGTCCCAAAAATTATTCCTTTAAAACACATTTATGAAAATCTCTCGTTTTAACTCAAAAAGGAACATTTTTAGGAGACCGCACACTACGCGCACCTTATATATCATGTACACTTTGCACGCACGTCCCTTTAAACCCGGGTGGTTTTTCACTGCGATCACGGACAAATTTACGATGCTCCCGGCGCGCACGGAATCACCCCAAACTCCCCATGGCGGCCGGTGTCGACCAATGCACACCCGTGTCACACATTTCAAAAAACCGTGACTTTTGGTTGGTTTTTGGTCTAGTCCGTGTCATATAGCCCAGTTGCATATCCCCGTAAAGGTCAAGCCTTAGTTCATAACGGAAGTCAAGATCTTTCGCTCAAGCGAAACTCTGCCGAAATTCCGACAAGGAAAAAAATCGGTAGAATCTTGACTCCGACATTGACTTTGACCTTGACCCGCACGGAATGCGTAAGAGTCAAGACCGAGTCCTTGCCGAAAATCCAAAAGATCTTTCGCTCAAGCGAAGCTCTGCCAAAATTCCGACAAGGAAAAATTGGCAAGATCTTGACCCGGCATTGACTTCGATTTTGACTCACGCACGGCGTATGCAACGGAGTTCAATGTGACACTGTGTCATCCGGCTTTTACCGCCCGACCCATGCCTATTATCTTCTTGGACATTACCGAAAAGTCAAAACGTCAATCGTGCAAGCGAAATTCTGCCGAAATTCTGTTAAGGCTGAAAGACGAGACTTTCCGGTTATTGCCTTAACTATAATTCGCATCGCTCGTGCGTTAAAAGTTCCTATGACCCGCTAGACCCATTAGGAGCGTTCTTCTCTCTCGGTCGGTGGGATCCGCGTGCCCTATAGGACCTTCACCCGGGGCTGTCCACCCTGGGAGGTCGAAATACAGGTGGAATACGAGGGGCTTATAGACGTAGTGACGGAACCCACTGATCCAGGATCTAGAGTAGTTGCGAAAAAGAAGGGCAGAACCCTTTTTCCAACCAAATAGAAATTAATAAAAGACACTGTTTTAAGTAAACTGGAAGATTTCTAATTTGCATATTGCTTGAGCCTTCAGCCTAAACACCTACCCCGAGTCTAAACCTCTCCTATCCCTTTCCCGCAGCGAGAAGGAAGTGGGTGAGAACACCGGGTCAGTGACTTGTTAGCGCAGAATTCTGACGCTTGCCGTAATCCTCGGTTTGTGTGCAGAGTCGAGAATGGCCGATTTGACAGAGAACAGTACTGTTTTGGGTAACCAGATGACTAGGGAAGAAGAGCTAGCCTTAGCCTTGGAAAACAGTCGTAAGGCCCATGAGGAACAACAGACCATGCTCATTTTTCTTCGCCGTCATGGGGTCCAAATAGTGGTAGAGCCCAACGGTTCCCTGGTTATGGTAGAAGATGAAACTCCAGAAGTAACCATCTCAGCTCCCCTATCCTATAACCAATGCCCTCCTCCATCCACATATGATCCATTGCCAAAGATCGTCCCTTTTCACCCTTCCCAATGTCTCAAGCCATCGTGGTCCCGACACCCTCTCCTCCTCAGATAAGACCCAGCTTTGTTCCCTCCCAACAGAGAACAAACGCTACAGCTATCCCCGTAACGCAGCCTCTGCACTACCCCATGCGATTCGCTCCCTCTCCCCAGTATGGGCCGTCCTGCATAATTTCTAGGCCACGTAATCAATCAAGTGACCTTTTCAATCTATGCCCTTCCACGCGAGATCTTCCACCCCCAACCTTGCCAACAGGATCCCACGAGGCTCCTTTTTCCTACTTCGCAACTACGAGCCTAATTCCTATGCCTCCGGCCGCCTCATGGAAACACAGGACTGTGCCAAGTTTACACTTACTTCCCTTCCAAAGATCCCCAAGCCACGGTACTGGCTACCACCGTGTCACCCACCGTCCCGCCACTCAAATCCGATAAGCCTCGCTTCGGAATCGAACAATCCTAAACCGTCACTCCGACCCCAACATGACTTGGTTGATGGAACAAGTTAAGTCCATGCAAGAGAAGTTTGGAGAACCGAGCACCAAAAAGGCAAGATACCGCATCACCGATCCCAGCAAAATTGTCCCTCTTCCTCCAAAGTTCCGGATGCCTGAGATTGAAAAGTTCAATGGCACCGATTGTCCCCGGACTCACATTGAAAGCTACCTTCTTGCCATGAGAGCCAAGGATTGTACACATCAGCAAATGGCCGACCATTTTCAGCTGTCATTAAAGGGTTCAGCTCTTAGATGGTTCCTGCATGTAAAACCAGAGGCCCGAGCCACCTGGGACCAGATTAAGGAAGCATTCCTGGAGAAGTATAAGGCCAACTTGAATTGGGAAACCAGCAGGAATGACCTACAAGGCACTTTACAACGCCCAGATGAGCCAGTAAGTGAATTCTACAAGAGATGGAATTGGAAGCTTAGTGAAATGATGACCCCGCTAAATGAAGAGGAGCAGATGGAAATCTTCCAGTCTTGCTTGAAACCTCAACTAAGGGTTCAAATTGGCAATTACTATTATCCTGACCTCCGGGCAATGGTAAATGCCGGCACCAAGTTTGAAAATGCCTTCAACATGGCCCCAGCCACAGGAGCAGCCAATTCCCACCGCTACAAAGCACCAGTTTCAAATGCCACAGCTGTTACTATAAAAGGAAAAGAAACGGTTGGCGCTGTCAATTATATTCAGAATGAGAGGGTCGGACAAAATTCAAGCCAAGTCGCTGCAAAGCCAAGACCTCGCTTCTATACCGCAGAAGATTTCGGAATGCCACTAGAAAAAGTCTTCGACGGTTTGGTAGCTGAAGGACTCATCAGACCTTTGGAAAACTGGAAACCAAAGAACCCTAGTGTCAGGATGGACGAAACCAAGCATTGCCGCTTTCACAAATATCATGGGCATAACACCAATGATTGCACCTACCCAAGTTCCCGATCTCCCGCCCGATTGAAGAAGGCAAGCCGGAGCCGCCTGGGTCCTAATGTGGCCAAGAATCCTCTTCCCGCTAACAATCAAGTCAACGTGATCGAATTCGGAGAGACGAATGCGCCGCTTTGGGAATCCAAAGATCATAGACATCCTGAAATTCAATGTTCCTTATGCTGAATTACAAGGAAAGTGGAAAGATCTGATTAATGCCGCCGCCATGGAAGGACAGTTTGGACCCATAGTAGGAACTGATTTTGTTAATGTTGTCAGAGCCCGACCTCTCTTTTATGATATCGAGCCAGTGACCATGGTCAAGATTACAGAAGAAAGGCTCACTTATGAAGATTGCGAGTTTGAAGTGAAACAAGCCATGTTAATGAAAGTCTCTTCGGAATCCTTCATCACCCATGATGAGCATAATGTGTTTGTGATGGCTCTCACTATCCCTGAAGATCAGTCCCAACCCCCTGTTTGGGAAAAGGTGGAAAGAAGAGTAGATAAGCCAGAAGACTTTTGTGATGAAGAAAACTGTCTCTCAGATGCTGAAAGTACAACTGGTCCTACCATCCCGAAGGTACATATAGATGCAGTCGGATTCGGAAATGAGCTCGAGCCAGATCAGTCAGACATTCCCCACGGGAACGGTGTCAACAAAAGCAATAATGATCCACAGGATGCACAACTTTTTGAAGAATGCTGACAAGACTGCTACTCCCCAGGGCAACAGCAGGAAAGAGTAAACCCCAGTCCAACCCGCGTCAAACACTTTGAGTCAATAAGTAGTGTAGGGTCCAGAGTCAAGAGGGGTCAAGAGTCGCTGAGTCAGAATCTTTGAATTCCGGTCCTCTCGAGTCATCCGAAGGCCTCACGCCTGAGGATTATGAATATGTAATCGATGTCATCTTTCCTCTTGCTTTGAATGAAACGACAGATCTTTCTGATTATCCCCTTATTGCCAACTTAACAAATGATAAATTAACTCAAAACTTAACAATAGTTAATAATGAATCATTTGAACAAGATGCAAACACACTAAACGAACAATACATTAAAGAAATCTTTAAGCAAAGTTACGTAAAAGAGGAAAACCGGGCCCAAGCCGCCGAGGAGGTTTTGACAAGTGTTAACTTGGGTACCGTCGAGGAACCTAAAGAGACACGTATTGGAAGCTTCTTCCGTGGGGTTGAACGGGATGCATCGGTTAAGCTGCTCGTAGAATACATGGACGTCTTTGCGTGGTCGTACAAGGATATGCCGGGCTAGATAGTTCAATAGTGGAGCACGTAATCCCTCTAGCACCGATGCTAAGCCGCAGCGTAAACCGAGAAAAATCAAGCCAGCAGTGGTCTCTACAGGTCAAAGAAGAAATTGAGAAGCTACTGCGGGTAGGATTCATCGTAGTCATCGAATATCCGACATGGTTGTCCAATATTGTGACCGTCACCAAGGCCAATGGGAAGGTGCGCTGTGTAGATTTTCGGGATCCGAACAAGGCCAGCCCCAAAGATGATTACCCCTTGCCAAACATAGACATCCTGGTGGACTCCACCGCCAACTACGAAGTCAAATCCTTCGTTGATGGCTTTGCAGTGCTACAACCGCATCAAGATGGCCAAAGAAGACCAAGAAAAGACAGCCTTCACCACACCGTGGGAACTTATCGCTATACAAGAATGCCATTTGGGCTCAAGAACGCCGGGGCTACTTATCAAAGGGCAGCGACCGCGCTTTTTCATGACATGATCCACAAGGAGATTGAGGTCTACGTAGACGACATGATAATCCACTCCAAAGGCGAGGATGGGCAGCACTTTGTTGATCTGCGAAAGTTCTTTGAAAGGCTGAGACAACATTCCATGAGACTAAACCCTGCTAAATGCACCTTCGGAGTGACAAGGGGAAAAGTGCTTGGGTATATGGTCACGGAGCGAGGTATCGAAGTCGACCCCCGAAAGATCAAAGCCATTATGGACATGAGGCCACCTCAAACCCGCATGTAAGTCAAAAGATTTATGGGCAAACCGCAAAGACATCGCCCGTTTCACAACCAACTTGACCACTATGTGCGAGCCCATCTTCAAGCTCATGAAGAAGAATGTAGATATAGAGTGGACCGAAGAATGCCAGGATGCCTTTGACCAGCATCAAAGCATACTTAGTACATCCTCCAGTACTATGCCCCCCACATAGATAGAAACCTCTTCTGCTCTATCTCACTGTCACTGATACGGCAGTTGGGGCTATGCTTGCTCAGGAGAAGAAAGACTCTCGGGTAGAGAATGCCATTTACTTTGTCAGCCGGAAGCTACAGGGAAGTGAGCTTAATTACTCAGCATGTGAAAAGACTTGTGCAGGACTGGTCTGGGTAGTCGGCAAGTTGAAGCATTATATGCAAGCCCACCCTGTGAATTTGGTCTCAAAAATGGACCCCATCAAATACATCTTCGATAAACCTTCCCTTTCGATGTGTCTAGCAAAGTGGTCCTTCTTCTTAGCAGAGTACGACATCAACTATGTGACCAGAAAGGCCATCAAGGGTCAAGCATTGTCAGACCACCTGGCGAACTTCCTGCAATGAGGACCGCGGGCCTGAACCCCAATTCCCAGATGAAGGGATCTTCGCAGTCGAGCCCGAAAGCCGATGGCAGCTATTCTTTGATGGAGCTGCTAACAAAAGAGGAAATGGCATAGGGATGCTACTGGTCGATCCGAAAGATGAGCACACTCCCATAGCCCTTAAGTTGAACTTCCCTGCCACGAACAATGTTGCCGAGTACGAAGCCTGCACTGCTGGTTTAGAAGCTGCCCTAGAGAGGAATGTCAAGGAGCTCGAAGTTTATGGAGACTCAGCCCTGATCATCAACCAGGTCTCTAACAAATGGAAGACTGTCGACCCTAATCTTCAGCGGTATCATGCCCATATGGAGGAGTTGGATCGGACAGTTCGGAGAAGTGACTTTCCACTACTTGCCAAGGGAAAAGAACAGATTCGCAGATGCCCTAGCTACTCTAGCCTCACTGGTAGAGATCCCTGAGGGAAAAGCCATAAAACCATTCAGAGTGGGTAGAAGAGAAGCCCCGACCTTCTGTTGTGAAGTAGACTTGGGACCCGAGCCTATCAAGGAACCCTGGTACAATCAAATTTACCAGTTCCTCAAAGATGGAGAGTCAGCTTTCAGAGATGAAGAAGGCAGTCCAAAAGAAGGTGTCAAAGCCAAGAGCTTGCAAGCCCTGAAAAGGTTGGCCTCCCATTATGTCATTCTAGGAGGCAACCTGTACAAGAAACGGTACCAAGGACCACTCCTCTTATGCGTCACTCAAGAAAGGGCCAAAGAGTTGATGACTGAAGTCCACAATGGTCCCTGCGGTCCTCATATGAATGCCAGAGCCCTAATGCAAGTGATCCTCAGGATGGGTTACTACTGGATTTCCATGGAGACAGACTGTGTCCAGCATGTCCGAGCGTGCGACAAATGCCAACGGTTTGCCAACCTCAACCATCTCCTGCCTCATGACCTGTACTGCATGACGACTCCTTGGCCGTTTGCAACTTGGGGTATTGACGTGATAGGGAAGATAGCCCTGGCAGGAAGCAATGGGCATGAATTTGTGTTAGTAGCCGTCAACTACTTCACCAAGTAGGTAGAGGCCAAGTCCTACAAGGTCCTCACTTCCAAGAGGGTGGCCCAATTTATCAAGAAAAACATAATGTGTAGATATGGGGTGCCCAACGAGATCATTTCTGATAATGGGTCGCACTTTGAAGGAGACTGCGATAGGTTACTGTCAGAATTCAGAATCACTCGCCACAAGTCATCCCCATACAGACCTCAGACTAACAGAGCCGTGGAAGCTGCTAATAAGACGCTCGAACGGATTATCCGGAAAATGGCCACCCGTGGTCGTGACTGGCCTGAAAAGCTGCACCTAGCACTCTGGGGCTACAGAGCATCTGTCAGAATAGCCACAGGAGAAACTCCTTTTGCCCTAACCTACGGGATGGAAGCAGTGTTACCAGTGGAGTTGGAAATCCCGTCATTAAGGGTCCTCTTGGAAAACAGTGTAAACGAAGTAGAATGGCTACGTAGCCAGCATGATGAGTTGGACCTGCTCGATGAAAGAAGACTAAAGGCCATGGAACACACCCGAGCCTACCAGAGGCGAATGGCCAGAGCATTTGACAAAAAGGTCAAGGCCAGGGACATCAAAGAGGGTGACTTAGTGCTGAAAGTGAAGCCCCCTACCAGCGACAACCCCCTGGGAAAATGGGAACCCATTTGGATCGGCCCGTATGTGGTGCAGAAGATACTATCGGGAGGAGCCATGAAACTTGCAGACCTGGACGACAATCCCTTTGTCCACCCAGTCAACGGTGATAAACTCCGAAGGTACTATGTCTAAAAAAATATATATATATACAAAAAAATAGAGAAAATAAAGAAAAGAAAAAAAATCTTAGTGCAAAAAGAGTAATGCCCAGCTAGGCTAAAAACCCAAAAAAGGGCGGTCTAGGCAAAAACAGGCACGCACATAAAAAAAAAAAAAAAAAAAGAGAAAAGAGTTCACCAGAATGAACTACGAAGACCTGAGCCCCTTAGTCTTTCTTGTAAAAGGGGAACGTAGGCAGCCATTTATGGTTCGGTCTAAGCAATAAAAAGGGCGATTAAGTTTCCTTGAAATGCGTCCTAAACAATAATAAAGGATATTCAAGTTTTCATAAAACGGGTCCTACTCAATAAGACATTTGAAGTTTCCATGAAATTGTTTCTTGATTAATTTCTAAGATAATATCTCTTGTTCATTACAAGTTAAAAACTTCTTGATGAGTTCAAGCACGGTCTACTCTTGACTCTGCTAACCTGCTACGAAGATCTAAAATACAATAAAATGCCTAATAAACCACTGTGTTTGCAAAATGGCAATAAGGGAATCCTAAGAAAAGATCTGTCAGTCGTCATTCGCTGAGTCTTCTTTGGTCTTCTTCCCTTTACCTCGACCCCGTCGAGTTTTATTTCTCTTCTTCTCTATGATGTCGGTCTCCCTCATTCCGATCTCCGGTATCCTCACTGGAGCCTCCATCAAACCGGTGTCAATAAGTGCCCTCTCTACTCGGGCACAAGTCCGCACTTCCTCCCTCTGAGCCTCAGTCAAGGGAGCAACTTCAGAAAGCCTCTTATATCGAGCCTCCATATCTTTGATAAGGTCACCCGACTGGTTATGGTGACTCGCCTTAGCTTCAGTCTCCCTCAGAGTCCTACTCGAGTCGCAGTCAGCTCCCAATAAAGCCTGACGTCTCTCTCCCAAGATGACCTGAGTCGCTCCCATCTCTCTCTCGTACCAGTCCAAGTAGACAGTGGTCAAGATGGTACTCTTCCTGCTCCTAAAGATAGCCCTGGGCGGGAAAGCATTGTATGTCCAAGCCCTCGAGAAGAATGAGAAGCTGGCTGGTGAATGTGCGCTCGCCCGAAAATTTTGTTTTTCGTGAAAATGAAGGAGTCACCACGCCGTTTTAAGAGGAAACATTGAAAACCTTTTTTAGAGAGAAAACATGAGTTCGGGGGTCAGGTTACGTATTGGGAAGAACCGAGAGTTCACCCAACACGCCTCGTCCATAGACGAGTCTTTCAATCAAACATCCAAATAAATCCAAGGTGTGTGCAAATATTGATAATAAACAAGATGTGGTAAAATACATCTTATTAATTATGAAACGAGAATTACAGATTGTGAGCCCATTATTTAGGGAGGCCACATCCCTGATACAAATGATCTAAAACAGATTACAAAGGAAAGAGGTCTCTGCAGACAGGTCATGTATGTCGCATGACACGTCGCACCAGTGACCATATATGTCACGTGACACAGGATCACTTGGGGACGAAGGTGTCGCGTGACATACATAAGCTATCTGCAGAAACTTAACAAGATGAACACAGAATCAACAGAAAACTATGCAGATCTAATTGATCAACTAAATTACGAACGAAATACAGAAACAATAACAAATCGACCCCGTGAGTGTGGATATGGGTAGATCCACACTCCCTTGGGGTTCATACACCAAGTTCAATCAAATATTCAACAATAGAAGCTCAATTGCACGAATTATTCAAGTTAAAGAGAGAGATTGCGATTGGGATTCAGTAATCCAGATAGCTAGGATCTGATTACTGAATCCAAACAGAAATAGATGCTAAAATTATGAGTAATTAAGCAAGAGAGAGAGAGAGAAGGGAGGTTGGAGAATCGTTACCCTTGATGATTCCACGAATCCTGTATCTAGTCAGGTACAGAACCCTTCAATTCGTCACTTCTGATCTGGAAGGATTGATGCAAAGGGGTCCAAGTGCTATGGCTTGAGAAAGGGGTTTGGATAGGAAGGAATTAGGTAGGTTGAAGGTAGGGGAGAGAGAGGGTTGTGTTTGGGAGTTTCGTTACGATGCCAATTCGGTAGAGTAACAGTAGGCTCAAGTTGGGATCTTTTTTCTGAGAGGGGGAGGGTCTTATTTATAGGCTTCAGTTGGTGACCTCAGTGTGTTGCACGACCTTACGCGTCCACTTTCCATGCCTCAAGCTGTCGCGTGACACAAGGTGGTCCAACCGCTTTTGGCGCCAAAACCAGTTTCTGGAACATTCCGGGAAAATACCCAAAAGGTCCAACAGGTTTTATTCCCAAGAGGTCCTTTGGCATGAATAATGTACCAAAAGGTACTTCCTTCGCGGGAAACTCATGAAACGTTTCCGGAAGTCTCGAGATCGGCCGGGAATTTACCAAAATGCCCCTTAATGCAATTTTATTACATTAAAATGCATCTAAAAAGGTTGCGAATTGGATTGGCGTACTTACAGAGCCCCTCGGCAATGTCACTTTTGGAAAAAGTGGGGTTGTCGATAAAATAAGACCCAATCCCAATGAGCATAGGGGGATAAGGTAACGGGCTAGAAGGGTGAATCGGGGAGTCTAATGGCTGGACCTTTCTGAGAAAGGATTCCTACGTATCCCTTAAACAAGGGAATCAAGCCAAATCGTAGTTCGGGAATTACTAACTACAAGCAAGAAAGGGGTAGAAATGTGTCTTCATACCTTTACTGTGCTTACCTGTGCCTTCTTTCGGGGTTGATATTACTGCGGTCGGATAATAGCTTCCTTTCACACCAGGTTGTAGCTGCCGGAGGGTCTCATGCTGCAACTGGTATTTGCGAGTAGCTGCCGGAGGGTCTCATGCTATCGCTGTTGACGAGTTGTAGCTGCCGGAGGGTCTCATGCTGCAACAGGTCTTTTGTGGATGCCAGGGGTCTCATACCACTTCTCTAATGCAGGGTAGTTGCCGGAGGGTCTCACACTACTGCTGCTTCTCCTCGTGGATGCCGGAGGGACTCATACCACTTCTTCTGATGCAGGGTAGTTGCCGGAGGGTCTCACACTACTGCTGCTTCTCTTCGTGGATGCCGGAGGGACTCATACCACTTCTCTAATGCAGGGTAGTTGCCGGAGGGTCTCACACTACTGCTGCTTCTCTTCGTGGATGCCGGAGGGTCTCATACCACTTCTCTAATGCAGGGTAGTTGCCGAAGGGTCTCACACTACTGCTGCTTCTCTTCGTGGATGTCGGAGGGTCTCATACCACTTCTCTAATGCAGGGTAGTTGCCGGAGGGTCTCACACTACTGCTGCTTCTCTTCGTGGATGCCGGAGGGTCTCATACCACTTTCCTTTCTTCTTTGCTGGGGATGAGTATAGCTGCCAGGGGTCTCACGCTATTTCTTTCCTGCTCTGTTGGGGATAAACGTAGCTGCCAGGGGTCTCACGCTACTTCTTCTGTTCTGCTCCTTGTCGTTGATAAGTATAGCTGCCAGGGGACTCACGCTATCTCCTTTCTGTTCTGCTCTGATAAGTATAGCTGCCAGGGGACTCACGCTATCCATGCTTTCTGTTCTGCTCTTTGTGGATGCCAAAGGGACTCATACCACTTTTCTTGCTTTGTTGTTGATGAATGTAGCTGCCAGGGGACTCACGCTATTTCCTCCTTCTCTGTTGCCGATTTTGCTGTTGAACGGTCTTTGTTAATTGTCGCTTTTCCTTTGTGTCCTGGTTTTGCTTGGGAAACTGGGGACTTTGCTTCTTTCCTGTGCCTCGAGGCTACTGGTCTCTGGGAATTTGTTCATCAAGCCGGGGATTCTGCTTTCTGGGGAATTGGCTTCTTTTCTTGGGATTGTGGGGCTGCTGGTCTTGCTGAGCTCTGCTTGGGGGCTATCACAGATACAGGCCTTTTGCTTCTTCTTTTCCTTTCTCAATTTGGTGTGAGGGACAGTTTTGAGACTCAATTGATTATTGTACCTGTGAGGGTAAAACAACAACTCCCAGCGCTATGCCTAAATAAACCTATCTCGTCAGCAAAGATTAATTTATGTTAGCTTGGTTTGCGCGAGTCTGTCTGTTCTGGGAAAGCAAATGCGATTATTGGGTTAAAGGTCAGCTTTGTCAGGTTTGTACATGGGGTTTTGGGATTGTTTCGGACAGGTGTGTATAGTAGGGGTCCTCTCCCGTGTATTTTCAGGGGTATGTGTATGAGGGTAAAGGGTGTGTTATGGCAACGACAAGTTGGAAAATGCTCTGGGGTAACCACTGCAGGCTTTTCTACAATGTCTGCTATCAGCCAAAGTATGTCGCCCGACATGTCATATCTGTTTGGCTTACTGTGTCGCACGACTGAGGGATGCTCGTAACAGGCCCTTTTAAAAGTCGGTACAGGCTTCATTCTGCAGACACTGTCTTCTTAGTAGAGCAAACCAGCAGCTCTTATTCGGCAGATTAGCGATTCCTTTGGTCAAGATTGATACTTCTATCTGCAATGGAACATTATAACGAAGAGGTTGCTTCCCGGGAGTGTCAATTTCATCGGGACTTCATCAAAATTTGGGGATTTCATCTGAGGCAACATAGGAATGCTATCGACAAGCGGTACAGTATGCCTTGTATTTGGTCTTTGAAAGATTGGAGGGTTGACTGGGATTTGGTTCGGGCTGTATCCTGCTTCTGGGATTTGGAGCGTCATGTGTTCTCTTTGTCATACAATGACCCGACCCCAAAAATGGAAGACTTTCGGGCATTGACAGGCATGGGTAAGGCGGTTACTGTAGCATTCCCACGAGACAGCCGGTCGGTTGAGGAGCAGTTATCTGACTTCTTATCTCTGCCTGCGGATCAGGTGCTGCCTATGATTCTGGGTGATGGGTTTATAGACTTGACTCGGATGGCTAGGTTACGTCTGTCCCGTCCTGAGCTGTTTGACCTTTCTACCTCTCTGGATATGTTCATGCTGTTCACCCTGTCGGCTTATTATTTCTGCGGATATGTTGGAGTCTGCTCAAGTACGTTGCTGGAGACTGTCAGGCAACTGAGGGGTGACCGGGGTACAGATTTTCGTCAAATTCGATCTGGCCAAGGAGAGATGGACATTGTACCACTGTTGTTGGCTGAGACTTTCCACGGCATTGACAGGCTAGCAGGGGGATCAGACTTTATGGGAGCAGGCAGCCCCATCTTGTTATCTCTGTGGTTCTTTGAGAGGTTACGCTTGATCGGGCCATTACTAGAGGGTCGGACGGCAATGCCCTGGGTAACTCGGCCACGCAGGCTGATGAGGGACGAGGTTGCTGATAGTTGGCAAATGAGGTTGTCACGGTACGAGACCACTGATCTGAGCTTTTGGATCCCTGCTTAGAAATTACAAACCATGAGAGATATTCAGGATGGATCAGTAGTAGTCCGGCTGCCTGGTTTGCATGTATCCTCTTTCTGTATCCCATCATTGGTGAGCAGACACTATAGGTACCCTCAGCAGATTATCCGAGCTTTGAGGGAGAGACTGGTGACTGATGCTGTTCCGATGTCCATGACCGAGCCCCAGGCTATACAGTTTTTCAGCAGATCCTTTCTGGAGGGCTTTCTTCCCACTCATGTACTCCTTCGGTAGTCTAGAGGGTTTACATTCCTGACCACAGAGTATCTGGATTGGTATGAGGAGCATCAGAGTCTCGTGCAGTTGGCTATAGAGGCTCGCCGTCGGGAATATTTGGGAGCAGACTATCCGTCCAGCCGGACTCTCAGAGATATAGAGGCATGAGGAAACCCAGACAATGTTACCAGCGATGCTGTTGAGGACTATGAGAGGCAAGAGATCCGGAGGGCTGCTTTGAGGGATGATCCAGAGGTGATGACTCGCAGAGAGGCATTAAGACAGGAGAGGATTGCTAGAGCTGCTTTGAGGGAGACTGGTCTGATTGAACCACCGACACGCGTTATTCCAGAATTGGGACGGGCTCAAACTGATTTATTTGACATTCCTAAGCCAAAGACCTCCCGGGGACCGAGGAAGAGGAAGGACAGAGGAACGAGATCGAGAGCGGGGACGAATCTCTAGACACTTTTCTGAGAGATAGGAGACTCTTTTTTTTTTTTTAAGAGTAGGATTTATTTGTATGGAAAACTGAGTATCCTTTGATTACTTAATGCAGACGAAATAGATGTTGAAAATTTATCCTTTTATTCGCAGCAGGCTCTTTGAGTCAAAAGTGGGCCGTGCTTGAACTCATCAACAAGAATATTGACTTCAAATGAAACTTTGAAAAACTTTGGGACTGTAATCAAAACACATTTTAGCAGGACAAGAGGTTTTGCAGCAATTTTAGACCGAACCACAAGTGGTTGCCTACGTTCCCCTTTTGTAATAGAACTAAGGGGCTCAGGTCTCCATAGTTCGACTCAATTAACTTTTGTGTTTAAGAAAGGGGAAGATAGAAGGGGGACATGGTGCGACCCTGTTTTTTACCTAGACCGCCCTTTTTTAGGGTTTTCGGTCTAGCTGGGTATATTCTTTAGCACCGAGTGCGTCCCTTATTTTTTCATGGACTGCCTTTTGAGAGGTTTTCAGTCTCATCTGGGACAATTTTGTTGCGCCTTTATTTCATTTCTTTTCTCTCTTTTTTTTCTCTTTTTTTTCATTTTTTTTTTTTTTTTTTATTTTTTAGAGGGGGAAAGACTCGATCATACATAGTACCTCCGCAACTTGTCGCCGTTGATGGGGTGCAGAAATGGGTTGCCATCCAAATCTGTCAGCTGCATTGCTCCTCCGGAGAATATCTTCTTGATAAGAAAGTGAAGCCCAGGGACATCAAGGCTGGTGATTTGGTCCTTAAGATGAAGCCCTCAAATTTGAGGGCTTCATCAAGGACCAATGGGCACCTGTTTGGGTCGGACCATTTCTAGTCAGCACGGGCCATTCTTTTCTGATATGCCCTGTTATGCTCCATGGCCTTTAATCTGCGTTCATCCAGCAGAGCCAATTCATTATATCTACTTTGGAGCCATTCAATCTCGTTTACCTCATTTTCGAGCAAAACCCTGAGGGAAGGAATCTCTAGCTCAATGGGCATGACGGCCTCCATTCCGTAAGTCAGAGCGTATGGGGTTGCACCGGTGGCAGTTCTAATAGAAGTGCGGTAGCCCCATAATGCTAAATGTAACTTCTCTGGCCAATCCCTTCCTCGTTCGGCCATCTTATTAATGATTCTTTCCAAATTCTTATTGGCGGCTTCAACAGCACCATTCGTCTGAGGCCTGTACGGTGAAGATTTATGGCGCTTGACTCTGTATTCGGTGAGTAACCTATCAGTTTCTCCTTCGAAATGGGTTCCATTGTCGGAAATAATCTCATTTGGGACTCCGTAGCGGCAGAAAATATGTTCCTTTATGAAGCGAGCCACTTTCTTAGCTGTGAGCACTTTGTACGACGCAGCTTCTACCCACTTCGTGAAGTAATCCACTGCAACCAAAACAAATGAGTGCCCATTGCTCCCGGAGGGAGTTATCTTCCCAATGACGTCAATACCCCATGTTGCGAAAGGCCACGGAGTTCTCATACAGTAGAGGTCATGAGGAGGGATATGGTTCAAGTTAGAGAATCACTGACATTTATCACAGGTTCGCACAAATTGGATGCAATCTGTCTCCATAGTAATCCAGAAGTAACCCAGCCTAATGATGCTATGCATGAGGGATCGAGCGTTCATATGAGGTCCGCAGGCACCGTTATGAACGTCTTCCATTACTCTTTGGGCTTTTTCCTTGCTGATACAAAGCAGGAGAGGGCATTCTTCCCTTTTCTTCCACAATTCGTTGCCGAGCACGACGTACTGAGCTGATAGCCTTTTCAACGCTTGCAGGCTCTTGGCATGAATACCTTTTGAATCTCCCTCTTTGTCAATGGGAAAAGATGCTTCACCATGCTTGAGATATTGGAAAATCTCGACCGTACCACGGCTCCTGACAGCTTTCGACCTCTATTTCAAAGCAAAGATGCAGGCTCTCCCGCCTACCGACCCCGAATGGTTTGATCGACTTTCCTTCCGGGATTTCTACCAAAGAAGCTAGAGTGGCTGTGGCATCAAAGAAACTGTTCCTGTCTCGGGGTAGGAATTGGAATGACACTTCCTTGAATTGACCAACAAGTTCTGCGATGTAAGCATGGTATTTCTGGAGACATGGATCTATGATTTTCCACTTGTTGGCAGCCTGATTAATTATCAATTGGGAGTCACCGAACACTTCTAATTCTTCCACATGTCGTTCTAGGGCAGCTTCTAGACCAGCTATGCTAGCGTCATACTCAGCCGCATTGTTGGTAACTGAAAAGTTCAGCTTGATAGCTATAGGGGTATGCATATCGTTCGGGTCTACCAGTACCATCCCGATGCCATTCCCTCTTTTGTTAGCTGCTCCATCAAAGAACAACTGCCACCTGTTACCGCTTTCTATAGCAAGAATCCCTTCATCTGGAAACTGGAGATCTGGTCCTCGAGGTTCTGTACTGGGGAAATCAGCCAATTGATCTGCCAGAGCTTGTCCCTTGATTGACTTTTGGATCACGTACTTGATATCAAACTCAGCCAAAAAGAAGGTCCACTTCGCCAATCTAGTGGAAATGCTGCCTGTATCACCCTGAAACAAATATCTGATCGGGTCCATCTTGGAAACCAGGTGCACTGTGTGAGATAACATATAGTGCTTCAACTTTCCAACTACCCAAACCAACGCTGTGCATGTCTTCTCGAGGGCAGAGTAGTTCAACTCACTCCCTTGGAATTTGCGACTGACGAAATAAATGGCATTCTCAGTCTTTGAATCCTTCTTCTCTTGTGCTAGCATAGCCCTAGTGGCTGTGTTCGTGACCGTCAAGTATAGCAGTAAAGGCTTGTCTCCGTGAGGTGGGCAGAGGATAGGAGGGTTAACAAGGTAAGCTTTAATTCTATCGAAAGCTAGTTGGCACTCCTTATTCCAAACCACTTCCTGATTCTTCTTCAATAGCTTAAAGATTGGCTCACATATAGAGGTCAACTGATTGATGAATCTGCTGATATACTGTAAACGGCCCATGAAACCCTTCATTTCAGAGACAGTTCTGGGTGGCTTCATTTCGACGATCGCTTTGACTTTTCTGGGATCTACCTCGATGCCTCGCTCCGTGACCATGTACCCCAGGACTTTACCTCGAATAACCCCAAAGGTGCACTTGGCGGGATTTAGCCTCATGGAATGCTCTCGAAGTCTGTTGAAGAATTTCCTCAAATCAACGAAATGCTGTCCATCTGACCCTTTCGAGTGAATAATCGTGTCATCTACATACACTTCAATCTCCTTATGGATCATGTCGTGAAATAGGGTAGTGACAGCTCTCTGGTAGGTAGCCCCAGCATTCTTCAGACCAAATGGCATTACTGTGTAACAATAAGTACCCCATGGAGTTGTAAACACTGTCTTGCCCTGATCTTTGTAGCGTTGTGAGGAAAATTTCATCTTTTCATCTTTTTGAGTCGCCACCTATATTATTCGTTTGAAAACATAGGAAAACCATTTTGAAAGAGATTTGGGTTCGGGGCTTAGGTTATAAAATGGGTAGGTCAAGGAGCATCCATTTCACCCAATCCGGAGATCGGTCTTGCTAAAGAAAAGAGAGGTTTTCAATCTTTAAAATAAATAATTAAAGAAAACAAGTAAACCCTAATCAATTTCTTGACTAGGAATGTCGGATTGTATGCTTCGAGATCGCCTTCATTGACTGAAGGGACTCTAGGCTAATCCTTTTGATGGGATCACACTACTCTAAAATCAATAGAGGGGTTGAGAAGAGAAACGAAAGTTAAAGGATGATTACCTTTTGAGGAGAGATTCGGACAGAGTTTTGACTCAAGCTTAGAGTTGAAACTTGATACGGACAGAGCTTCGCCTCAATCCTTGACTTGGATCTTGATGCGGACGGAGCTTCGCCTTGGTCCTTTGATTCGGGCTTCGATGTTTGCTAATCAACAAGGTTGATGAACAAACTTTGGGAGTTGTTTTGTGAGTGATTTGAAGGAGTCTTTCGTGGAAAGAAACCAACAAATTGTGTGTGTTCTTGATCAAGGATCAGAATTGTCGACCTCTGAATCACTGAAAATCATCCAGTATTTATAGGAGGTTGGAGAGGTGAAGGTGGAGAGGTAAAATCCCCTAGGAAGGTTCCGTAATCCCGCCCGATTGGATACCCGAATTGATAAGGTTTTATCCAAAAAGAGAGTTTGAAACGGAGAAGGAGAGTGATTTCTCGCACATCCTGCCGAGGATATCTCGCGCGAGATATGATATCTCGTGCGAGATAACTAGTCTGATGACTATTTTGTCCTCTTCAGTTGTTCCGTTAGTCAGTTAGGTCCAAAACTAACGAGGTTAGTTAGAAACTTAACGAAACATGACGAAACTGATATGCTTTCATCAAAACATAAAACAAAGACGAAGAGTAGTGTAATCATGTATTTATGGGTTCAGAATGGGGTGTCTACAGAGCCCCTCGGCGACAGGTCTTATGAAAGAAGAAGTGTCGTCGATAGAAAAGACATCATTCTGAACGCTGGGATGGTCGTGCCGCACGGCTGCCTACGTATCTCTATCGGAGAATCAGACCAAAACGTAGTTCGACTCCAAAACACGAAAAGGTTGCTTTAGGTATTTTGAAAATCATTTTTTTGAAAATCGAGGAGATTATATTTTTGAAAAGGCAAATCCATACTGAGGAATCAAATCATGACCCAATTCTTAATATACCTGTTTGTCTGAAGATTCGCCTGCTTGGGCTCCGAACCTGCGGGGAAAGATGTTAGAAAACAAAGATTTACCTGTCCGGTCCTTTGCATCCTGTTGGTTTGTCTTTTGAGATTGGAGTGAGGTGACGATCCTTGCGATTCGGGACCGAGCTTTTGTTGAGGTGACGATCCTGGCGATTCGGGACCGAGCTTTTGGTGAGGTGAGTATTTGACATACTATCCCTAAATGCGTGACACACCTAGTTGGTGACGATCCTGGCGATTCAAGACTGGGCTTTTGTTGAGGTGACGATCCTGGTGATTCAAGACCGGGCTTTTGATGAGGTAAGCATTTGACATACTGACCCTAGATGCTTGACGCATCTTAGATGTTTGACACACCTAATTGGTGATGATCCACCTGTCTGGGCGTTGAATCGGGCTTTTTGTTGGAATATGCTTGACGCATGGCACTTGACGTGATGGATGCTTGACGCAAAGGTTGCTTGACGCAATGGTTGCTTGACGCAATGGTTGCTTGACGCAATGGTTGCTTGACGCAATGGTTGCTTGACGCAATGGTTGCTTGACGCAATGGTTGCTTGACGCAATGGTTGCTTGACGCAATGGTTGCTTGACGCAATGGTTGCTTGACGCAATGATTGCTTGACGCAATGGTTGCTTGACGCAATATGGAAAGGTATATGGTAGGCGAAATCCAAACACTCAACATGTTTGATCTAAAAGTAAGCACTTGACGTGCTTTAATCCCTGCAAGATGGTTAGTGAAAGCATTTGCCTAACAACATACATTCACTTAAGCATTTGTTTGATCAAGACGATCAATGTGCACTCGACTCCAAGAATCAGCGGGGAGAATGAGTTCTATTATGTGAGAATTGAAATCGTTTGTGTGATTTAGATTGTGGTTCAGAAGACCAACTCGTGAGGTCCATCTAATGATCGAATGAGACAATAGTCTAATAGGATTCCGTTGAGATAACCCAAGTTCAACACTAAGGTTCAGGATACTTTAAGAATTCTTCATTGTCGCAGGACTTTTTCATCGTCAAGCCCCTAAGTTTCTCGTGTGATGATCATTGACTGAACAAGGTCCAAACCACTCCAATGGCTTTTGCTATGTAGAACTTATGCTTCCTACTCCAAAGCACTTGACACTAAGCCCCAAGACTTCTTGTATGATGTAGATGACTTCGTGAACAGGTTTGTGAGGCTGTGTAAATTGAAGAAGGATCCCCTCCTTTTTCCCTTTGAATTTTTTTTTCTTTAGTGACGCACCCTGGTTTTTGCCTAGACCGCCCTTTCGGGTTTTCAATCTAGCGGGCATCTCTTTTGCGTCTTTTGTTTTTTGTGCTCTAACTTTTGCCTAGGCCGCTCTTTACGAGTTTTCAACCTAGCGAGCATTTTTTTTGAAAATTATGTTTACTCGAAGAGAGCTCAGTTGGAAGAATCTCATTAAGGAGAAAGATGAGATCTCAAGTTTAGTTGGGGAGAGACGGACTCTATTTTTGGAAGGTTATCCAAGCATTGACTCTTTTATGAGGGAGTGTATTCTCTAATGATGATAGTGAGAAGCGAAGAAGAAAGCCCCTAATGCAGATTTGATTACCCTTGAGAGTTTGAGTAGAGATTGACTGGGGGAGGAAAGGTTCGAAAGCCCCAGTTTTGATGCTTGGATTTCAAGAGTGTGTATGAGAATGGCTAAGAGGAAGCCCCTAGACTCAACAAAGAACGCTACATGGCTCTAAGGTCTAGAAAAGTTGTTCTACTTTTAATGGACCTTGCATCATCTAGAAATTTCTTAACGAGTTTGAAAAGAAAGCCAATCATTAGTACGACTTAAGGCTAAACATTTTTCTTTATGGATTGATGTTGAAAGTCTTCTTCATTTGTGTTGCCATTCGGGCTTCATTGTAAGAGGATGTTGAGGGATCCTCTTTTCTTCATTGATATCACTTGACTCTTCTTCTTTGCGGGAGAGTCCTTCTTGCCTTTGTTGAAATTTCATCCTTGTTGTGGGGCGATGAAGGCTTGAGAGTTTTTCTTCTCTTTTTTTTTCATTTTTTTTGATGCTCTATTTTTGCCTAGGACGATTTGAGAAGTTTCGACCTAGCGAGCTTTTTATTTTTGTACTCTCAAAGCCTTGAATTGAGTAGCCCCACTCTTCTTGGGATGAATGTTGATAGCAGCGCCTTTGGCTTCCTTCGTTTGTTGATCTTCGACTTTCAACAGGAGTAATGTTTAGCCTTAAGCCTTCTAATGATAGTTTTCATTTCAAACTTGTTTAGAAGTTTCTATTTTTCGTGATGATTTAAGGAATGAGGGTCCACTATTCAACATAGATCAAATGATATTCATAAAGAAAAACAACTCTTGGGAAAGTGTTTAGGATAAAGAGATGACTTTTATTGATAAGGAAATTTGAAACAGACTCGATAGTTCACTTGACACAAACTAGAGAAGATAGAGATGGACTAGAATGACAGAACGACTCTTCGAGAACATACTAGGAAGTTGTCCTAATCTATATTTTTTTTCTTTTTTTTGTTTTCAATGGAAAAAATGAGAGGACAATCGGAGCCCCAAGGTGGTGATGCTTCAGTTGATCTTGCCGGCTTAATACAAGTCTTGGATGGCGTCCCTCAAATTATAGCAATTGTTGGTGTCATGACCACTAAACTGATGGTAATCACAAAATTTGTCGTGGTCCCAATCTTCTCTCATTTTCTTAGGATGATAGTCTTCCATTGGCTTCAATTTTCCTTGGCCTACTAGATCATCGAACATCTCCTTAAGAGTAGTCCCTCCAAAATCATGATAGGTACGACCGGTGCTCCCCTTTATTGGACGATTCTCCTTTTCTGAATTCTTTCTAAGAAGGATCAATTCATCAACTCTAAGGCCCGATTTATGGAGTTCAAGGAAACTAGGGAAGTAATTGCCGGCAAGCTTCTCTTGGTACTCTTCGCGGAGACATTGAAGTAGGATATGAATTTGTTCATCTAGGCTTGGCCTATCAACGATTTCAGTCAGTTTGGTCCTCCATCTTTTGACAAAGTCTGCGAATGATTCATTCGGAAGTTGCTTGGTTTGCTCAAGGTCTCTCCTAGTAGTGCGGTAGGTAGTGTTGTCCTCAAATTGTTCTTGGAAGGCGCGACTGGCGAGTGGCCAATCAAGCCTTGTGGAGAGTGGAAGAGTCATGTACCAATCTCTAGCGGCACCATCGAGAGTTTGAGGGAAGCATTGAACTAGCAAGTTGTCATCGACACCCATAGGTAGCATGGCCCAAGAGTAGGTTTCCAAATGAGCTTTAGGGCAAGTAGAACCATTGAATTTTGCAATGTCGGGTGTCTTGTACTTTCTAGGAAGCTTTGACATGGATTGACGAAGGGTGTCATAGTCGATAGAGAGCGAGGCTCCCTTACTCACATCGAGGGATGCAAGTTTCTTTTCTAGCATTGCCATGGTAAGGGGTTCGTCCTTGCTTTCCCTCTTTCTTTCTTTCTTGGAAGCATAACTTTCATTGTCGGAGGAGGAAGATGATGAGCTAGACTCATACACCTTTTTCTTGTGCTTGCGGTGGTTTTTAGCCATCTTAGTGTATGATACTTCATCATCGGAAGAGGTCTCATTCTCTTTCTTCTTTGAGCTTAATTCGGCCAATTGTAGTTTTATGGCTTGGAGTTCGTCAACCATGGCTTTCATTTCCCCGGCTTGGATTCTTCTTTCAAGTTCTAATCGGGCCTACATTTCATCGGCTTGGGCTTGTAGCATTTCTTCATATCGAATCCTTTGATCCTCAATTTCCTTTTTGAGTGCTTCATAATCCATCGTGTCGGAAGGAAATTGAAATGCTACCGTTGGAGAGGTAAGGGAGCTTGACGACCTTAGAGATGAACTCGAGATATCCTAACGAAACGTCTTTTCGAATATTAGCCCCAAATGATCCTAGATGGAGAAAAGGATGATGGTTAAAATTACCTCACGAGTGATTTTTTTTTGAAGTTTTATTTTTATTAGAGACGGAGTTTTGACTCAAGGAGGGAGCGCACATCGATTATCAATCACAAACACGAAATCTGCAAATAATATCTCGCGCGAGACTAGGTAACCTCGCACGAGATAACCATTCGGAGAGATGGATTTTATTCCTTTTTATTTCCTAAATTCATGGTCGGACGGACAAAGATCCGTTTTCTATCTAGCATCCTAGGTACATCTTACAGGTATACGTGATTCGAACCACCTAGGGACTCGGTAATTGACCATTCTTTGTAAAGTAAAGCCACGTAAAATTGACCGGAAGGACTTTTTTTTTCTTTAAAGGGACTTCCGAAAGGGTCATTCCGAAGGGACATTTTCGAAGGGACTTTTTTTCTTTTTTCGAAGGGACTTTTCCGAATCCTTTCTCGATAGTCAATTTTACATTAGCTTTATGTTGGTCAAGGACAAGAAGAATTACCGAGTCAAAACCTACCGGTCACGGAGTGTTCCTAGAAAGACAATCTACATGATATGTGGCGATGCAGGGCTGGAAGGCTAGGCTCCCCGCGATATGACAATCTAGGTGGATTGAATACGCGGAGTGGGATGATCCATCCGGAGAGACCGGCGACTAGGCGGTTACCGTCATCCGTCCTAGTGTGGGTCCCGGGTTTATAGAGGGTATGTAGTGCAATGACGCTTATATAGCATGAGTGCGCGTGTGTGATAGTCAATCTAGGTGATAGATAAAATAGAGAGTTTTTTTTTTGAAAATCAAAAGGAAAACAGATAGTGGCCGCACCAAGTGGTTGCCTACGTTTCTCCCAAATTAGGAAGACTCAGGCCGTCGTAGTTCCACATAAAGAGAGAGAAAGAGAGATAAATAATTCAATTTACAACTCCCGAATCCCCAATGGACCGGACTTTAATTAAATAAAACCCAATCGCACGCAGTTTATAAATAATAATCAATTATTTAAAGGAAACGAAGGTTCGAGTTCTACACCTTAAGGGAGGCCTTAAGATGCGGGAACTCTGCAGATAATGAATTCTGGGATCCCCCTTGCATGTTCGGCTCTCGTCTTGGACTATGAGATAAACGGGAGAAACCAGAAAACAACCAGATTGCCGAAGCAATATCTCGCGCGAGATATGATACCTCGCCGCGAGACGTGCCTCATCTGAGAGCAAAAAATTCGAATTTACAATTTTTTTTTTGAAAACCTCTCTTTTAATTTTGACGCAAGTTTAAGCCTCTTAATTTTAAGTCCCTAGCAGAATCGCCACTGTAGCGTTGTGAGGAAAATTTCATCTTTTCATCTTTTTGAGTCGCCACCTATATTATTCGTTTGGAAACATAGGAAAACCATTTTGAAAGAGATTTGGGTTCGGGGCTTAGGTTATGAAATGGGTAGGTCAAGGAGCATCCATTTCACCCAATCCGGAGATCGGTCTTGCTAAAGAAAAGAGAGGTTTTCAATCTTTAAAATAAATAATTAAAGAAAACAAGTAAACCCTAATCAATTTCTTGACTAGGAATGTCGGATTGTATGCTTCGAGATCGCCTTCATTGACTGAAGGGACTCTAGGCTAATCCTTTTGATGGGATCACACTACTCTAAAATCAATAGAGGGGTTGAGAAGAGAAACGAAAGTTAAAGGATGATTACCTTTTGAGGAGAGATTCGGACAGAGTTTCGACTCAAGTTTAGAGTTGAAACTTGATACGGACGGAGCTTCGCCTTGGTCCTTTGATTCGGGCTTCGATGTTTGCTAATCAACAAGGTTGATGAACAAACTTTGGGAGTTGTTTTGTGAGTGATTTGAAGGAGTCTTTCGTGGAAAGAAACCAACAAATTGTGTGTGTTGTGTGTGTTCTTGATCAAGGATCAGAATTGTCGACCTCTGAAACACTGAAAATCATCCAGTATTTATAGGAGGTTGGAGAGGTGAAGGTGGAGAGGTAAAATCCCCTAGGAAGGTTCCAGAACTCAGTTCTGATTGGATACCCAAATTGATAAGGTTTTATCCAAAAAGAGAGTTTGAAACGGAGAAGGAGAGTGATTTCTGCACATCCTGTCGAGGGGATATCTCGCGCGAGATATGATATCTTGTGCGAGATAACTAGTCTGATGACTATTTTGTCCTCTTCAGTTGTTTCGTTAGTCAGTTAGGTCCAAAACTAACGAGGTTAGTTAGAAACTTAACGAAACATGACGAAACTGATATGCTTTCATCAAAACATAAAAGAGAGACGAAGAGTAGTGTAATCATGTAATTATGGGTTCAGAATGAGGTGTCTACAATCTTCCTCAGCCATTTTGATTTGATTGTAACCTGCGAAACCATCAACGAAGGACTTGACCTCAAAGTTTGCGGTTGCATCCACTAGCATATCAATATTGGGCAAAGGGAAATCATCTTTGGGACTAGCCTTATTAAGATCTCGGAAATCTACACAGACTCGAACCTTTCCATTAGCTTTTGTCACTGTCACAATGTTGGCCAACCAAGTCGGATATTCAATTACCTTGATGAAGCCCACCCGTAGGAGTTTTTCGATTTCTTCTTTCACCTGCAAGTACCACTCCGGCTTTATCCGACTCAACTTTTGTTTGATCGGCTTAATTTCTGGATCTAGAGGAATCCGGTGCTCTACGATGGAAGTATCCAGTCCAGGCATATCTCTGTAAGACCAAGCAAAGACGTCCATATATTCTTTAAGCAGTTCAACCAGGGCAACCTGCTCATCTCCGGAGAAGAAGCTACCAATCTGTGTTTCTTTGGGTTCTTCGGCTGTTCCCAGGTTCACCGTTGGCAATATCTCGTCGGCAGCTTGGGCCCGACTTTCCTTTTGTTCGAGAACCTGCTTTGAATCATTTTCTAAAATTTGCTCGTCTATTAAGTCTGCATTATCTTCAATTGAATTAGGCTTAATTATTTTTAAATCTTGATGATTATTTCTTGTTAAGCATTCAATTGTTAGACTTGCAATCACAGGATACTCAGAAAGGTCAACCATTTTATTCAGAGCATAGGGAAACACAGTGTTTACAACTCGAAGACGGTCTTCTGTCGTGAGGACATCAGACCGGTCGGGAGACTCAAATTCAATAACAAGAGATTCAGGAGACCGACTCAGGACACGAGGGACAAATTTAGACTCGGAAGGACAAGGACGAGACTTGAGCCCAAGTTTTTCAATCATAGTCTCCCTGTCAGCGATTGGTCCTCGGAATGAAGTCCAATTCTGTAGAGGTCTCTCTGCCACTGTCTCCAACATGCTTAGCTCTGCAACTGGCTCCTTTTCAAATTCTATCATAGCCACCACCTCGCTACCAGAGGAAAAGTCGATCAAATCTCCGAGATCTTTAACAAGGACAGACTCTTCTGCAGGCAACTTCTCTGTAGACACACCATTCTCGGATTCTGACAGCCCCTGATTCTCAAACAATTCTGCTAAATCACCATCAATATCTAAAGGATCTGCACCCCGGATCTTGTGCACAGCATGGTCATCCAGAGCGAGCTTCTCAAGCTGATTTACGTAATCGGGTCCCGAGAAATGATAGCTGTTCTCGTAGGTGGCGGTCACACCTGGCCTTTTGGGCAGACTGTCAAACATTTCTTTTACCGGGTTTTGGCTGCTGGCAAACTTCTGAATCATTCTCATTCTATCCTCCATTTGGCTCAACTTTGGTTCTGGGCAAACAAACATATCCCCATCTTCTTTGACAAAATGCTTATTCAGGGACCAACTGTATGGGCGCATCTCAGGCTTTTTGTACTTCTTACCAGCCGCTGAGGTCATTTTCTCCTTAAAGGCTTCAGTCTTGTCGTACGCCTTATCTTCTTTCGTCACAGCATACCCAAGGCCCAGCTTATTCCTCTTGGCTTCTGGCATCATAAGGTGACATGGTCCCTGTTGACGTTTTCCCAGCCCCAGTCCAGGGATATAGCTCATGCCTCTCATCATTTTCAACACAGGAGGAATCTTGTCTGAAGATGTCGTCAAATCTATGGTGCAGACCTGCCCTTTAGGCTTCTCTATTGTAAAGCCGCTAAGCATCAAGTTCTCCTGATCGAGTTTAATTTCCATCACTGGTACGGTGTTGGTGCTGGTTTCCCCAATCGTCACACTATCGCCATAAATTGTTGTCAGCACCCCATCTTGTACAAATTTTAAGCACTGGTGAAGAGTGGAGGCTACAGCTCCAATCTCATGAATACAAGGTCTGCCCAATAGCGCTGAGAAAGTGACTGGAATATCGATAACTTGAAATTCGACCATCATTTCTTTACCCCCAAACATCAAATTTAACGCAACTATTCCCAATACCGCCCTGGATGTGGAATCGTAGGCTTTTATGGTTTGATTGGATGGTCTAAGGTTCTGCGCATTGATGTCCAACATACTCATCATCTTGGCCGGGAGCACATTCATAGCTGACCCGTTATCTATCAATACATGCGGAATCCGCCGTCCTTCCAAGGGCACGGTGATGTGTAGGGACTCATTATGCTTCGCACCATAGGCAGGCAAGTCGAGATCCGTAAAAGTAATGATGTTTCCATACCGAGAGCCCCAATCAGCTGACAGGCTTCGTCTGGGGTGGCATTGACTGATACTTTCGTTTTGGATAGGGCCTCTTCCAACTTCAGTTTGTGAGGGTAGGAGGATGTGAGTAAAGACCATAAAGAGATGTCGGCTTGTGTTCTCTTTAACTACGTTAGGATCGGGTCTTCTTGAACTTCTTCGTCTTCTGCTGATCTGTAAAGATTCCTAGATGACTGAGGATTAGGGACCACAACTGCCTTACCTTTCCCCGATGGATCTGGATTGTTCACTCCCAACATTCTCCCTGACCGAGTCAACAGATTAACATCTTGGTGATCATCAACTACAAATTCCCTGCTGGCCTCCTTGAGTTCTGCTAGCGAAATCGGAACAGGACGAGTGTTATAAGGCCATGCAGCCTGCCTTATCTCACTTATAGACAAAGGAGCCTCTACATTGGCTGCTATCCTGAGTTCCTCTAGAGAAATTGGGGATTCTCTAGGAGTCATGGAGGATATAGTATTGGCAACCACATGTTCTTCATAATTGTCAAGATCAACAGCATTATTCAAATCATATAAATCATCAAGATACAAGACATAACAGAAATTATCTTTCATTTCACCAGAAAACGAGATTACATCAGCCACATTCTCATTACAACCATTGCTATCATTTCCAACTATTGACCTTTCAAACTCTATTACATTAACAAAGTAATCTTGCCCACCGTCAATAAGGTTCACATTGTTGTTTGGCAGAGGATTATTGACCACATTCGGGCGAGGAGATTTCTCAATTTTCTTGTCATCCACCAAACCTTGAATTATCTTTTTGAGGGTAACACAGGAATTTGTGGTGTGTCCTGGGAACTGGTGAAACCGGCAGTACTTGCTAGTGTCCATATGGGGGTTAGGACGAGCAGGACTATAATTCTCCAATGGCTTGATCATACCGGTGCGAAGCAATCCGTTAAAAACATCCTCTGTGGACATACCCAAATCATCAAATCTCGGCTGCGGTTTAGGCTGAAACCTCACTACATTCTGTACATTATTGCCTCCTCTCTGTAGGTTGTTAATGCTGTTGTCTTTGGCCATTTCCCTTCCCCTCGACACTGTTGCTGAAATAGGGGCGGGTGCTCGGTATCGGTATCCTCCACTACCACTGTTGCCACCGACGTTTGCACTTGGGGTTTGATTGAACAATCTGTTTTCGCTCCTAGCTCCCATTCCTACCATTTCTCGTAGATCTGGGTACCAACCTTTCCCAATGGCTTCCCTGAGTGCTGGCTTAATACATGACAAGAAAATATCCTTTCGGTCCTGGAGGGGTATCGGTTCCGATAGCTCATTAAGTTTGGCGTTCCATCGTTTGTAAAATTCTGTAATTGACTCATCAACTTTCTGGATAGTTCCCACCAAATCATCCCGGGTAGTACGCCATTCCAAGTTACCTTTGTACTTCTCCAAGAAGGTTTCTGTTATCTGATTCCACGTAGAGCGACACTCTTGCTTCAAAGCCAAAAACCATGTGAGTGCTGATCCCTTCAAGGTTAAATGGAAGTGGGATGCCATAAACTCGGGAGTGCAACCCATTGCTCCCATTGTCATAACATACGTATCTATATGAGTTTTCGGACAGGCGGTACCATCGAAATCCATTTTGGGCATTTTAAACTTGTGCGGCAAAGGTGTTACTTGGGCGGGATCCACAACCTTAAGACCACTGGAACCCACGGTCAACTTATCAATTTGCTGCTGCATCTGTTTCAACAAAGCTGTCACTTCTGGAGCCAAACCTGGAATCTGGGGTATAGAGGGAGCCACCGTTGATGAAGGAACGGGGAATTCAGAATTAGGTCCAATGGGCAAAGCTGCTGGTGGGAGACCAAAAGTACTGGGGATTCCGGTATTACTGTCCAACGTGTTAACCGAACTGGGGATTCTGTTGCCATACACATCATACCCGTTAAACTGCACACTAGGATTCTGGGAACTGTTCTGCGATGACTGACCTCTGAATTGACCAAGAGTAGAGAAACCTGTACTGATACACGGGGCGGAATACGGAGTGGAGCCATATAAATGCTGAGTAAGGGTAGAACACAATGCTGGTTGAGGGACACTGCCTTGGGTCTGAAACTGCTGGTATCTTGGAATGTTGTCTTGACAAATTTGATCTCCTGAAAGCCGATACTGACCGTTCTGGAAGCTATCGGGATAAACTCTGGACTGGGGATGGGGATAACCTGCTTGAAACTGCGGTCCGTACTGAGACTGTGATGCTTGGACATTGGGATTTGGGGAGGCAGTGAGATCGAAGAAATTTGATGCTTGACCACCATTCTTGCTAGCACCTTGCTGGATAACCTGGTTACACCCTTGGGGAGATGGGAGAATAAACCTTCCTTGGTCACTTACAAACGTTCCAGGAGATGACACTTGATTGGGTCGTGAGGCATAGCTTACTGGAGGAGGCATCGCATTGTAACTGGGCTGGATAGGCTGAGCAGGTGAAGCGGATCCAATCTCATTATGGTTGTCTTCTGTGATCTCCTCATAGGAACCGTCCTCTCGACGAAGTATCGCAATCCCTTTGGCTCTCATGGCTTCCACAAAGCGGTTATGAGCTTCCTCTTCACGAGCCTTGGCATTCTGAGCCAACAGACAGGCCTCGCGCTCTCGGGCTAAAGCAGCTTCCAACGTTGCCCTCAATTCCTCTGTAGTCATCTCATTCAAACTCGTCTGACCCATTGTTACTGAGCCTCCAGCGGACTGAGCAGAAAAAACATCTCCATTCCCGGCCATTTCTGATTCTTCACCAACTGAAACTGCTTGCACACGGACCAAACGACCTCCCGAAACGGATGAGCGGACCCAACTCGCCGTAGCTGCAGGTGTAGAGATGGGTTTATAAGGTGTTTGAAGGGAAATTTCGAGTAACGGGAGAGGAAAAGAAATGAGACAGACTCGCACAAACACGAATTTATTTACGTTCAAGTATAAATTAGTCTTTTAAATCCTAAATACAGTTGGGAAAGGAAAAGCCTTTATTCATGCTAACTATACCTCGGGGAAACCTAATGACACAACGTTCGAAATACACCAAATGCTTTGTTTTGAAACATATAATAGGTAATGATACCTAACCAAACCTTAACGCCTTTATGGAACGAAAAGGTTTGTCCAAATTTCTAAAGAAATTTAGGCAGCATAACGGGTCTTTTCGAAGAATTTCGAAGAAAAATCCGGCATGACCTCTCGTCGGTACATGTTGGCAATGCGGCATGATCTCTCGTACAGAACATGCCACGGGAGTGACATGTCCCCACGTGAAATCATGTTGCATTTGGCAACATGCCCACAAGGTGTGAGGTTTTGGGGGAAGGTATAAAGACCTATGCTATTTTTCAAAACAATTCATTTTGTTGTAATGAAAACATTGTATCAAAACCAACCGTGGGAAGGTTTAGTGTGGTGCCACCTATAACGCACTAGGGGGATAGGTTTGATTTCAGGCGCTCAAGCGTAGGCGAATTTCATGGCCGTCCGCGATGCCGTCAATCGCACCCGAAGGTTCTAAATCTAAGTGATGTAGTGTGCGGATGACTATATTCCTTTATTTACAAAAAACAAGATTTTTTTTTATGTATTTTTTATATTTTGAAAAAAGAAAGGAAAACAAACACCCTCGCAACAAGAGATACAGGGAACAACAATCAATTGAGTCACGCTTGATCCAAGGGACTGCCCTCAACCAGTCTTCTGATGTTCTGTTCAGTGGCCACCCTTTGTCGCGTGACACAGGACATCCAGAGACAAAGGTGTCGCACGACCTGGATGGTCACTGAACCAGCAACTCTGCAATCATCAAATCAGCCCCTGCTCCACTATAGCAAGAGCAACACAAAATACTAATGCACAACAAATGACCACAAGCACAAAGGGCTCACAAGTTTCATAATCAACAAGATGTATGAACCACAAATGATTATCAAACAATGCACACAAAATGGATGTATCGGATATTCAATTAAATGAAAGCTTGACCCACTTAACACTTGAAAAACAGGTTTTCAAGCGTAGTCCCCAGCAGAGTCGCCACTGAATGTGCGCTCGCCCGAAAATTTTGTTTTTCATGAAAATAAAGGAGTCACCACGCCGTTTTAAGAGGAAACATTGAAAACCTTTTTTAGAGAGAAAACATGAGTTCGGGGGTCAGGTTACGTGTTGGGAAGAACCGAGAGTTCACCCAACACGCCTTGTCCATAGACGAGTCTTTCAATCAAACATCCAAATAAATCCAAGGTGTGTGCAAATATTGATAATCAACAAGGTGTGGTAAAATACATCTTATTAATTATGAAACGAGAATTACAGATTGTGAGCCCATTATTTAGGGAGGCCACATCCCTGATACAAATGATCTAAAACAGATTACAAAGGAAAGAGGTCTCTGAGCAGATGTCATGTATGTCGCATGACACGTCGCACCAGTGACCATATATGTCGCGTGACACAGGATCACTTGGGGACGAAGGTGTCGCGTGACATACATAAGCCATCTGCAGAAACTTAACAAGATGAACACAGAATCAACAGAAAGCTATGCAGATCTAATTGATCAACTAAATTACGAACGAAATACAGAAACAATACCAAATCGACCCTGGGAGTGTGGATATGGGTAGATCCACACTCCCTTGGGGTTCATACACCAAGTTCAATCAAATATTCAACAATAGAAGCTCAATTGCACGAATTATTCAAGTTAAACAGAGAGATTGCGATTGGGATTCAGTAATCCAGATAGCTAGGATCTGATTACTGAATCCAAACAGAAATAGATGCTAAAATTATGAGTAATTAAGAAAGAGAGAGAGAGAGAAGGGAGGTTGGAGAATCGTTATCCTTGATGATTCCACGAATCCTGTATCTAGTCAGGTATAGAACCCTTCAATTCGTCACTTCTGATCTGGAAGGATTGATGCAAAGGGGTCCAAGTGCTATGGCTTGAGAAAGGGGTTTGGATAGGAAGGAATTGGGTAGGTTGAAGGTAGGAGAGAGAGAGGGTTGTGTTTGGGAGTTTCGTTATGATGCCAATTCGGCAGAGTAACAGTAGGCTCAAGTTGGGATCCTTTTTCTGAGAGGGGGAGGGTCTTATTTATAGGCTTCAGTTGGTGACCTCAGTGTGTCGCACGACCTTACGCGTCCACTTTCCATGCCTCAAGCTGTCGCGTGACACAAGGTGGTCCAACCGCTTTTGGCGCCAAAACCAGCTCGGAACATTAGAAAATACCCAAAAGGTCCAACAGGTTTTATTCCCAAGAGGTCCTTTGGCATGAATAATGTACCAAAAGGTACTTCCTTCGCGGGAAACTCATGAAACGTTTCCGGAAGTCTCGGGATCGGCCGGGAATTTACCAAAACGCCCCTTAATGCAATTTTATTACATTAAAATGCATCTAAAAAGGTTGCAAATTGGATTGGCGTACTTACAGCTGGATCCCTCATAGCTAATGGCACCACCTCCATGGTACGGATGTCCTCCCAATCGCCCAACGGCTCCTGTAAGGCCCCGAACTGCCTGGACACCAAGCAGGGTATGTAGAAGGATGACCAGCAGAACCCTGGAACCCTCACTATATAGGACTCCACGAAATATCCTCTACAGTCCGCAACCTCCAGTGAGGTACCCACCTGACCCAATGTATGAAGTGGATAGCCTAGCCATCATCGGCTCCCAATCACCCTGGCCCTGCTGCCTAGGCAAACCTCTCCGAGAAATCACCCAAGGGCAATGAGTCGGCAAAGCCCCTGGCAAAGCCCCGAGCCTCTCCTGCAGCCATAAAGTCAGCACAGCCGGACTCCCAGACCTCATGAAACGGTCTCCTCTAGCCATCCTATCGATGCCATGAAGGGTCTCACCCAAAACCAGTGGGACAATGTCCTTCCCAGCCTCTGCAAATCTCGACCATGTCCAAGAGACCGCCATGACAGATCCCCATAGACTCAAGGGAACGTGAGCCGAAAATACGCAGAGGATAAAGGCATCCATAGCCACCATGGTCGTAGCCATATCCGGAGACCCAAACCTGCCCGGGATGTCAGAAAGGTCAATCCTGTCCGGAGCAATCATCATCCTCTCAACCTCTCCCAGAGAAATCTACAGAAAAGATGCAAGCTTTGCCGCCACCGGCACATCTTCGATCAGAGGAATCGATATAGCCTCAATTTCAGGACCCCCAATCAAGGCTCGGAAGTCTTCATGCGTTGGGACAATCTCATTGTAAGAAAAGCAGTAAACGTGTCTCCGGACGTCCCAAAACCTTGCTGCTGCTCTCAAAAGGTCCCAATCAGGCGGGAGATCCCTCAAATGCCATAAAGACTTGATCTTGAAGGTAGAATCAAACAATCTCTTATGAGATTGAAAGTTGTATCTCACCCAAGACTGAAGATCGGACAAAAAAGGGTCTCTCTTCCCCCTTTGCAATCTAGCGGGCTTCTCCATTGCAAAATGATCAAAGATGGTGTCTTTAGGTCCAATATGTGCTCTGGGAACAGTTGGGACAAGTCTAGGTTGAAAATGAAATGAAATGGCCAAGCCTTGGTTTTATTCTAAAAATAACCAGTCCAGACAGAACTGTGAGCCGCACGGCTTCATTTGCTCCAGAGACCAGACCGCACGGCTTCATTTGCCTGATGTAAAAGACAATCTACAGCAACCAAGTTGCTGCCCAAAGGGAGTTTTTCACCCCACTTTTCCAACCAAAACCTGTACAAAAACATGTCCAAAGACCATCCATACAGTTATATATCATTATATGTCATTTTGGCCCAGTTTCAGCCCCAATTCCAAGCAAAAAACTGCCCCGAGGCTCAAGTAATATGCAAGTTAATAAAGCATAAATTTAAAAAGCAAATAAAACAGTATTACTTTGTCTTTGCCCCATCGACGCCCAAATAAAGCAAAAAATAAACAAAATGTGCATAAAACTTGTTCATTGTTTGTTTTTCTTCCTAATTCAACTCTAGAGACCTCCTAGGCCTCCGATCCTTCCTCTTCATTGCTACTCAGCTCATAGACGCTAGCCTTCCTCATCAAGTCCTCCGTGTCACTCACATCAGATAGATGGACATTCTCATGCTCGTACTCAGCCAACTGCTCCAGGATGCCAGCATTGGGTCCTTGCCCCCGAGGAATGGCACTAGAAGAGTACTCTAAGGCTGAAGAGGTGGATGCCGTGCTCCCGACGTGCCTTCTCTTGCGCCCGGGCTCCTGCACATTTGCTGCGGCCTTGGAAGTGCAGGCCAACTTCCTCAAAAGGGACCGACACACATCTTTCCAGCCCCTATTCTGCCTTACCAAGCCATCATAAGTGCGAGCTGGAACCTGAGAAAAAAGAAAAGAAAATCTCAGAAAAATCTCAGAATTGCAGAAAAGCAAAGAAATTTGAAAGAGAAGGGAAAAGACCCTAAAAGTGTACTTACGGTCTTTGTCCGTGACGAGTATACTTGGGGCTCCACCAGTGTCGGGGGACGGTATCCTAAACCTCCTCGGTACTCCCGTTCACCACGTAAGAAAGGTGAGCAGGAGGCATCGGCGGATCAGAAGGCTCGCCTCCCCATATCCCCTGGAGCTGACGCGGGGCCTAGCTTCACTAGCTTCGCGTAGTGTCCTCGGGCCGCTGCTCCACAAACACAGCATAGGGGGTATCCAGATCAAAGTACTCCTCAGTGGCCACGCCTGCCTGATATCTTGCTATATCGTCCGCCGACCAATCCCTGGGCTGCAGCATCCGTGCTGGAGGATCAAGAGGGGTAATGGAATCCAGTGGAGGGATATGGCCATGCTGCCTAGAAAATCGATCCCCCAGATAGATGACATCACATGTCAGCCCGGTCAATCACCGCCTCTGTCTAGTCACCTCCACGACCTTTCCTAGCATAATCTCTGGGTACCTCCCCCAAGGATAAAAGTTCACTCCGTCGTGCCCATCCCTGTTGATAACTGGCCTCACCATATTGTAATCAAAGGTGATCTGGGTCTTCCTGGTGAACTTATCTCTCGCATCTCCCCTCCAGCGGACCATAGCGGGAAAGATGGTAGCATCGCTCTGTTGGTTCCACGGAAAGAACCTGATCACCTCACAAAACCAGACCTGCATGTTCAAAACATCAAAAAGGTTATTTTCTCTCATAAAAAAGTCTCAAAGACAGAAAGTAAAAGAGAAAGGAAAGTGAGAATACCTCAAGAGCAAAGGAGAAACAATCCATGGAGGCAGCCTTATTCCGGCTGTACAGATCCAGGGAGAAGTATAGCTCCGCTAATCCGGCCTCACCCCATGAGACCGTCCCAATCCCATCCACGTCCTCCAGAGAGTTGAGGAGGCAAGTCATAGCCGAGTCCTGCATCTGGCAAAGATGGTGATCGACAACATCAACCACACAAAGGCTCTAGCAAGCTGGTGGGCGGGGCAAGCCACCTCACTAGCAAAGAAAATCCCGCATGCGCTTCCGGGATCTGCCACCTCGACGTTCCTCGTCTCCATTCCGAGCCCCTTGGGAATAAGCTCAAACCCGACCAAAGCCCCCCGAACTCCTCCGCCGTGATATGGTCCCTCCAAGTCACAGAGCCTCCCTTGCAGAACCGTAAGCCCGCGATAGCCGAAATCGGCCGGAGTCACCGCGCTCCCCCAGCCTAAGGTGAAAGCTGTGGGTGGTGTCCCACTGTAACCCAGATAGGGCCCGGACCAAGCCCTTGCTCTTGGAGGCAATGTGAATACCTTCCCGATGGCCTCAATGAACAGATCCAAGCCAAGAGCCCTCACCACCGCTAGGTTCGTCCCATTCTTCTCAAAATCAGGCATCCTCTCGCCATAGCCTCGACCGCAATCTCTAAGGCCCCTAGAATTGTTCTCCTGTAGACAAGCACAACAAAAGAAATGTGTCTTCATTTTTTCAAAAAAGCATGCATATATTCAAAAGTGCACATACTTTCAAAAAAAAAAAAAAAGAGAAAGCATTCATAAAATTTTTCTAGCGACCTTTCTACATGAAAAAACGTGTCTTTCATCACTTGAAACACATCGTGTCCAAGCACATTGTTCTTCCTAAGCACAAAATCACAATTTTCAAAATTATTTTGCACATAAGCATTAATTTTTTCTCAAAAATGGCATGCA